>JAOWBL010043735.1:0-25905 GCA_028564865.1 Zenarchopterus dispar | reverse complement strand
ATAGCACTTGTGCAATATCCTCTGAATATGCCAGAAGAACCATCCATGGGTATGACCATTGAAGTGTGTGCCAACTTTAAGAGCACCATTCCATGACTATAGAAAAAAATACCAATAGGACTAGGTCTTATTAGCAATCTAGTTTGTGAATTTAACAAATCTACTCTCTGATAAAAGTTAACAACTGTAAGCAGCTATTTCCAAAGTACTTTGCTGTTTTGTCTGGGTCTGTTAACTCATTGAGCTCTTCAGATCAGAGGAACACAACGGTCCATTTTCCCCATCTGTACCTCCACCTATATTCACATCTCCTTCATTTGTTTTGCAGCTCAAAGTGATAATAAAGATTCAAAAGAGGTCCACCACCACCCCACCAAAGAATTGAGTGGTGTTATGAACACATCTGTGAAGACGTTGAAAAGGGAGCTGTTGTTCTGTACCTCCTTGGTATTTGAACCAAAATATGTCATAGACATACTATTAAGACTCAGAAAATTGTGTCAACTTTTGAAAAATGGCCAAAATATGTTTCTTTGATTAAATATTTGCATTAAGCTACTATATCTGTGTGTTTGCCTGGATTTATTAGTCATCACCTTATGAATTTAAAAGTAATGATATCAGTTGAATAGTCAGATTAAGTCACTTTTTAAAAAATGTAGTCTTCTAAGATAAAATGTTTCAAAGAAATTTCATGTTTTTTTTCACTTCACGTTAGAAATCTCAGTGGCTATAGAGCACAGAAACACAGAAAAAAATCTCCTTTTCAACCATGTTTTAAAGCTCTGTTCAGAGTAGTTGTTTTTTTTAAGGAGTGGAGTCAGATATTTAACTCCACACTGTGATGTCACAGTCCTCTGCAAATCAAACCATTCACTAAATGAGAACTTTTTGGCCCTAGGCCAGATTGAAGAACATAATGAGGGTGTATTTTGCTGAGGTTTTGAGTTGGTTGTGATATTTTGCATCAAAATAAATGGTCTCAAGCACAGAAAAAGGAGGTAGTTTTTGTTCTGCTTAGCTTTTGGTTCCATTTTTGCACATTTCCGCAAACTGCACCATTTCTAGAGATCCTAGAAATGGTGTGGTTTGGTTTGCTTGTATGGGACCTTTTTATAATGGAAACACACAAAATAGCGAACCTGACCATAGCAACCCAGACTGTACCGCTCAGTGGAGACAGGGCTTAAGATATGCAGAGTCTGAGATATTTACTTAATTCCACAGAAAATTGTGTCAACCTTTGAAAAAAATCTGAAAAATACTGGATAAAGCACTCTTTCATGTTTCACTGCCCCCTTTTGAATGTGAGAGGGTATAGGAAATGACTGTGCTAATAATATTAATTGAATATTTTGGAAGTAAAATTGTTCTAAAATTTTTTTTCAGAACAGAATGAAATCCCAAATAACTTGTTACAATAGATATTAAACCTGAGCAAACTTTTAACTGCCTTTGTATTTGATCATTTCTTGTAAAATCTAACTAAAAGTCTTATATGAATCATCAGCAAGAAAACTCCTCTGAGCTTGATGACGTGAGGTGAATAACAGTGGCATTTCTTAGAAGTGCACATCCTGCGCTTGGAAGAGCTTTTCTTTCATTTACTGCAAATCAAAGAGCATTCTCAAGTTACAATCTTTCATCAATTTTCCAAACCTGCCTTCTCCTGTTCATCATTACATTGGGTGGGTGAGTGAAAATGAAGTAAATCAGTTGTCTCAGCTATCATGAGGTAAGAGGTGAGTGCCTCAGACTGATTGCTAGTTCATCTCAGGGCCATAGTGAGACAGAGGGGACAAACAACTATGCACCATAACACTCAAACTGAGCACTGGTATTTATGTTTTTGGACTAAGGAGGAAGATGAAGTACCTGGAGAAAATCCATGTAGACAAAGCGTGAATATGCAAAACTCCACACAGAAAGGCCCCAGGCAACATTCAGGATGGGAAACATCTTGTAGTGAAACATTAGTGCTAAGGACCATACTGCCATGCTGATGTCAAGTTTCAGTTGGATGTAAATCTGAACGGTAAACATAGGCTGTGTCAGTGTGTAAAACCATGCAAAGTGTTGCTGTCAATTTAGAGGCATTTTCATTGGTTTAAGTGTGAGCAATAATAATAATTAAAAAAAAAAAAATCAGCAGCTTTTTAAAGTGAAAGTCAGATGGGTCTTTTTTTATGCACAAATATTCTAATGTTGAGGTCCTTTTCATCCAGGAAAAAGATGCAGTTCATCAACTGACCACTAGGGGCTGCTCACAAAAGTGAGTCAATCTCTACTAACTTTCGTTTTAAAATGATCAGCTTTGCAGCAGATGTAAACGTATAAACAGCCTGGTTTAAAAAAAAGGGCAGAAGGCACAGCCAATGGCTAACTAGACATCACTTTGGCTATTTAGCACTGTCACACCAGACTAAGCTCACTTCTGAGTATAGCTTATGTGCCGAGAATAAAGACACACCAGAGCACAATCATAAAAAGATCCTAAAAAGAATATGTTTTGTTGTGCTACTAATTTTACAAACAGACTGCCGCTACAGGATGTGGGTTGGCCTGGAAGGGTCCAAGGACGAAGCTTAGTTAAACAGCCAGCAGCTTGCGAGTCAGACGTTTCTGATGTCGCCACCAAAAGAACATTTGAAATGGGAAGTCCTGTTGCAAATGTGCAGCTATTCCAGCTTGGATCTGTTGAAGGAGCCACAGTGGATCATTTTAGGATCCTTCCAAGGTAAATCATCTGACACCCAGAGTATGTCAGGCCTTTCTGAGATCCCAGCAGCATCATTGCAAGGCTGCTGCTACTGGCGCTGCAGTGCCGCCAGTAGCAGCAGCCTGATATTCCACAAGCAGCAGGTCGAGCAACCACAGATCCCAGCAAAGCTCTGCTAGTCCTCATTTCAGCTCTGGGAGCATTTATTTTAGACATTGTTGACTGCAATAATGATGTTTACACATATTTGATAAAACTTAATGTAAAGTAATATTAATTAGCAGGAACATATAAGTCAACCAAGCTAAAGTGGCTAACTGTAACTGACGGTCCTCTTCCAGAGGCCTGGCAGTATTTTCACTGCTCCTGAGACTGCACTGTTCTGGAATGGGAGCTCTGATTTTGCTCCTGATCTGCTGGAGCCACTCTCCAAGCTTGCTCCACACAGATCCAAGTGCCCCAGCAACACTGACTCTACTATGGTCTCAGAAGAAAACAGGGAGAATAAAAAGTGTGCTTCAAAATGTTATTGAAATGGGAACAGTAGTGGAAGTACAACTTTTAATGTTTGAAAATCAGTAGTAAACATTTATGAACATGGTCTGATGCAGTGCATAAAGCAGCATTAACAGCTGTTGTTTCAAATCTGAATTTAAGGGCTGTCTTTGAATCTTCTTTAATAAATATTGTCAGAGGTTTAAATGTAACCCTCTAGTGTTTATGGATCCTGCTCAAAACTGTTGGTAAAAATGTTGTTTGCTAGGGTAGCACAACATGCAAGTGAAGAAAATGGAAGTTCCTTAAATGACCACTGGGGGCTTGTCCCGAAAGTGAATCAATCTTTGCTGAGCCCCATTTAAAAATGTTCAGTTTTGCAGAAGATGTAAACAGATTGACAGCTTGGTTTTTTTTTTTTAATGTGATTTATGTGTCATGGTCTAGGTTTTTTTGTTATGTTATGGGTTTCTTTTCTGGTGTTTTTTCCCACTTAGATCTTTTGTTTTAAGCTTGTTTGACATTTCCTGTTTTATTTTGAAAATCTGATTTCCAGTGTGTTTTGGTTATATTTTGTCTTCCCTTGCCCCAGCTACCCTGATTGTTTCCATCTGCTCCAGGTCAGCCCAGTCTATATATTGTCTTGACTTTCCCAGCTTGTCTTGGCTGTTTTTGCATTTGCAGTCTTGTAGATTTTCTTTTTTTCTGTTGAAGGCCTACTTATGTTTTTAGGTTTCCTGCCAGGCAGGGCAGGGATTTTTGTTAACAAAAAATGACTTTTTACATTCTGAGATCGCTCAAGATCTCATGGACTTGGGTTCTCATCTCACAATTCTCAAGAGGTTAATGGCTAGATCTTATGACCTAAGCAGCTTAGCGATTAAACCTGTCTTGATTTGTTAGATATGAATGAAAAGCAATGTCTTGTCATTCTTAAATTAAATATGTTTTGTTTGTACTCACAGACCATCACAACCAGGTGTGGCTTACCTGAAAAGGTCCAAAAATGAAGCTGTGCTACATGGCAACAGCTATGCGGGCTAACTATAGCTCAGAGGATCCAAAGGCTATGGTAAGGTAGCTGAGTGTTTGCCCAGGCTTGCAGTGGTGTTTGAATGGAGCTCTACTAGTCCTTGTTTCATCTCTGATTGTAAATGTTTCAATAGTGACAATAGAAATGAAGGTGGATAGTGGAATTAGATCAGAATGAGTGTAAGTAAGAATAGTTGTTATCCTAAAGATGAAGCCTGGTGGACCTAAAGGCTGTCTCATGTCCTGGTGTCTTCTAAGTTGAGTTTTGCTAGTTTTTGTTTCTGCAGCCATAGTCTCTCTCTCTCTCTACCCTTTCAGTTCACTCCCTCCAAACAGAGGTCACCACAGCAGATCTATACAGTCCACACATCAATTTGGCACAGGTTTTCTTTTTCTTTTTTTTTTTTTTTTGCCAGATGCAACCTCAGAAACAGGGACAAGGGGTTCAAACACAGGATCCACAAAGGCAAAGTCTGATGCTTTACCAACCAAGCTATGCAGGACACTGTTTCCACTTCAGCTGTACTTGTTTCAAATGTGTTTTCAGGAACAACAACAGACACGAAGATCAATGGTTGATTAGAATGAATGTAGTTGACATCTAAACAAAACAGGCTAAACAAAAATGGTTAACTTGTGGTAAATGAACTATATCCTAAGTAGTGTGTGCCTAATAACACAGCATTTCAGCAGAAATGGTTTATACCTACTGTCAAGCAAAGAAATGAAGGTGTAATGGTTTGTTTTCCAGCCACGTGGGCTCCTTGAAGTCATTATGTGGATCATGAACTTCCCTATTCCTATCAGAATAATCTAGGTGCAGATGTAAGACCATCTGACTGACAATTAAAGTTAGATCAAAACTGAGTCATGCAACACAACAATCTGAAGCACAAAAATACAGGAATCTAGGTTTTGGAATAGCCAGGTCAAAGTCCAGATCTCAACCCAAGTGAAATGATGTGGCAGGATCTTAAGATGGCTGTAATCTAAAACATTTTTTTTCAAGAAATACAGGCAAGAAAAAAAGAAAAAAAATCTTCAACAACATGAGGGACTGATATAGGAAATGAATAGAACAAGTTGTTGCTGCTAAAACTGGATGTACAAGCTGCTGAGCTGTGGAGGTACCCACTATAACCAGATGATTTTTACTACTTGATTTAAAAAAAATGCACATTTAAAAAGAGGGCAATAACTTTTATAAATAACTGCGAGGTCTTTCTGTAAAGACTACAAGTACTTCTAAATATAAATTCAATGTAAAAATCAAATCCAGAAAGTGTTTGATACAGATAAGAATGGCTTATGAGATCAGCTTTATTTCCCCACAATGTTAGTCATCCCATCATGATGCCTCGGAGAATGACCTCACCTCGAGGAAGGAACAAGGAAAGCGAAATTTGTGACTAATACCTGTCACCATAAATAAGAGAGATGATCATGATCATCTGTCTCGGAAAGGATCTTCGTCACAACCAGCATCGGTCTCGTCGTCCTCAGAATCTTCATCACAACATCTCCCAACAGTTAACCTCATCATCATCGCTACCATCCTAACAGTTCTAGTCTTCTTCAGTTTGATTACCATCACGTTAATTCCAGTCAAATCTCGGCACAAACTGATGAAAGTGAATTACGACCTGCTGTTTCACTTTATAAGGACCGCAGCATCCCATTTCTCCTGGACGCGCATTGCCTGCCATGAGCGCGCTCGAAGCGCCATCACATGGGAGGTCCCTTTAAGTTTCCATTGACTGAGGCCTTAGCGTGTCACATGGACATGATATAATGAAAAGGCAGGAACATCGAGCCAGAGTACACTCAGTTCTTCGCTGATGGAGAAATGAGCAGAAATCTACGCAGTTCTTTGCCGTCATGAGCGCGTGTCAGTGGGACCGAGCTCTGCCGATCTTGACCGGGGCGGGCCGAGCCGGACTCAACTGCGCCTCGTCGGGATGGGACATCTGCGTTCGCATTTGCACCTGCCTTCTATGATACGCAATTTCAGAAAGGAGGAAAATGTCGTCTGTCAGCGCGCACATGCAGAGGAGGAGCGCCTTTGAGCGTGAGTGAAGTTATTCGCTTTAAGTGGGCTCTCTGGGCCGACGTGGATCGGCTGCGTGTTGCTGCCGCAGGTGCGTTTGCGCGCTCGTCTTCTGCCTTCTAGCCTGCTGTATTTCAGTGAAGACCCGCATCCCTGGGCTTTTTGGAAAAGTCTGTTTGTTGGAGAAAGCGCAGTAATTCTGCAGGGGAGATTGTTGATCTCGAGCCATGTGTGTGTTCTCTCACTGTGTGCTCGCCAGTGTCCGCATTCCAGGTGGTGTTGCGCACATAGAAAATGAAGTTGAAGTAAACAACTGGGAATAAGGCTTGTACTGTGGAGCTTTGACACGGCGTTTTCGTGTTCGGTACGTCGCTCGAGGCTGGGTTGGAAGCAGCCCGCCCCTCTTTTACAAGCTCAACCTGAAGCTCTGCGTCGAGATGCCAAGAACTTGTTTATAGTATTGAATGACATTTACTGCAAGTCTAAAAGATGAGGCGCTGTGACTCATCTGGGAGACTTATGTAATGTTACCTCTATCACTAATACAAGTTTCATAGTAGAGGTTTTTAATGTTTCACGAACCCCCAACTTAATGGGCTGTGATGCGGTGGAGAATTACACTTAAATGATGAAAGCGTGTTAAATGTGACTGTGGCCGTGTTCCGGCTGTGGAGATGATTCACGAGAGCGGCCCTGACTGTTTCATCCAAGCGTCCAGTTTTTCTGCGGGATGCTTGGAAACGTGCCTGCGAGGTGCCGTCAGCACTTCCATATCTATATACTTGCCAGCGAGGAAAACAAGAAAACCACCTGCCTGCTGCTGGGGCTATTGCGCAAACACGCACACACACGCGCACACACGCGCACACACAGTCCAGCATTTTGCTGATTCATAACAGGGCAGTCACATCTGTGTGTGTGTAGCAGAGCGTTTGCAGCTTGTGGTGAATACAGAATTAACGGTGAAGAGAGGCTATGGATCTGTATTGGGATCTCTTTTTTTTTTAATTCCACATGATTTCATGACGTGCTAAGAAAATGTTTGTGGCATGTTTTGGTGACAATTCCAAATAGATACAGTAGAAAAGCTTCCGTTTTCCACCATGTTTTGAAGCTCTGTTGAGGGCAAAGAGGTGGAGCCATACACCTGACTCCATCCCCTTCAACCTTTATCTCTTGAAAGGTTAAAACCTTGTGCAACCGGCCTCCTAAATAAAGAAAATACAGCATAATGGAGAAGTAGGTGGAGCAAACTAAATGAAATCTGAATAATTCTACTCAGCCCTTAATATGACCCTTAATAGTTAGGCTGAAAGCAAACTTTTATAGACCATTGCTTAAATACATAGATACACACACACCTACACACCTACACACATACACACATACATGCATACATGCATCATAATTTTCCAGCCCTTTACCGATGTGGTCATGCCAGTATAAAGGGTTGGCCACGTCCTCAGACACAACTTACTTTAGGGTATCATGAGTATTTGCTTTAGCATAAGGGACCCTTACAAACATAAAAGCTAGACATGATTCTTTTTTCTTTCTATTAAATATGGTGACAATTACTCTGAAAAAAAGACAGGAAAATCAGTACAAATGTTCAATATTTTGATGCCTCATCCATCCACTCCAACATCCTCCCTGCTTGTATTTGCGCAGCATTGCATATACTGTATAATTTCCTTTCCCATTTAATCTTATCATAATTATTATAGATAATAAAAATATTCTGTGACTGGAAAGTACACATATTGTTTGAGAGGTCCTTGACAGTGAAATGAAAAGATGGTTTGTGATGAAGTCGCAGCACAAGGATGCCAGGGATTGTTTTTTTAAAAATGTATATATATGTTAACAGGTTTGTAGATATATCCAGTTGACAAATATTAATATGTGTATCGAAGTGAGGGAAATGTGTGCTGTGTGTTTTAGTATCCAGGACAGGTGTTACATAACAGAGGCTCTTTAAAGCACCACGAAGCAACAGTGAAGCTCTGACACCAGATTTTCTCAGGGTGCATTGTATCAATAAAAAGATTATGTTTCGTGATCTGTTAATGCTGTACTCAAATGCATCCTGTTATCACTGGTTCCTGCTTTAGGCGAAACATGTTGATTGAGTGAAGTCACACCTCTGCCCTTGTCACCATTCTTTATTTTAGATGAAGACAACATTTGAATGCGGAAATTATCTGTCATTTCAATCCAAACAAATCAACAACTCTGCCCGAGCAAGTACAAGCAGGGTTGAGCATGAGCTTTGTGCTTGCATGACAATAAACATTTGCTCTAATCTTGCAGTATTAACCAGAGTTAATGCTACTGTATTTAGCCTTATTAAACGGATAAGAATCCATCACGTTTTTGAAGGAAACTTTAACAGCTTTAAGCTGTCATTTCTGGTTTTGAGAGCATTACATGGACCCATTATATGCCAAAAAAAAAAAAAAAAATCCACGAGCTTGAAGTTCAGATTAGTGCTTGAAATGGCTGGAGTGTGACTGAGGAGTCCAGAAGTGATAACTTGGCCTGCCTGTTTGAGTATTTCTTTTTATCTGTGTCTACTTTTGTGGGTGCGTGCTTGTGCTTACTGAAGACAGACTTTCCAGTCTGCGTCACAGACTGTGCATGACGCTTGTCAGATGTTTGTACTTGCCTTGTCTCAACAAATAGATGTGTTTCATTTGGATATAAATGCGTATATGTTATTCTCTTCATTTGTTCTGCTGCCTCGTGGAAATGGCTGAAGCTGAAACCAATTCATGCAGCTCAGCTGTCCTCTCTCCATCGTTGTCTCTGAATTTCTGGCTCTCAATCCTTTTCTCCTCTCCAGCACCACGTCAGCATAGTCTTTGCTAATCTAAAAAATGAACCTATTAAGTTTTTTTTTCCACTGCTTTGTGTTGCTGAATAATTTAACTAAGTGGTGCATTTTTTTCTAATCTGTAAATTATGTGCCTTAGTGTGAAAGAAGCTCAAACAGCCAGCTGTGAAAGTTCTGTTTCCGCTGGGTTTATGTGGTCATAATTAGCAACTCCCATGTGACAGTGTGTGTGTGTGTGTGTGTGTGTGTGTGTTTGAGCTTGTATGTCAGAGCATGCCTGTAAGGAGGGGTGTGCTCGTATTTACGTGACAGCCGATCAGGAGAGGAAGTGACGCAGGAGGCAGAGGAGGAGTGAGGGCAGCAGACATTACACTGCTGCAGAGGGAGAGAAGGAGAGAAAGACGGGGGCAGGAAACCACAGACAGATGAAACAGTGAGACAAGAACAAAGAAACTAATGAACGATCACTTTCTTGCTAAATAAGGGATCATCACCGTCTTTTCCTGTTGGGTTTGTTGTAAACAATGCAGACATGCAGTAAAAGTGACTCTGTGTCAGTGTAGGTTTAGCAACTGCGCATTCGATTGTGAAATGTGTTTACCCTGTAGTTGGTATAAAAGTAGTGACACAGGCTTTTGTTTGTCCAGACCTTTGTCTCTACTAGCAACGAGCCAAACCTCCCCAGTTGCTATTCAAAGTGACCTCATCATCTCTCTGGACGACTGCCCTCTTAGACTGGAGCAGACTCGAACTTTCTTGGCGGTCAGAAGGCTTTCATAACAACCTTGGTAATGAACACTTCTCAAATATTTCCTCAGCAAACCTTGTGCTTCCCATGGGATGGAAAGGGGACATGGGAAGATGCGCGCTCAGTGCAGCTGCTGAAAGGACCCATGTACCATCTGACAGAATGTTTAATCTCTGAGAAGTGGTGAAGGAAAAATCTGCTAGAAATCACTTTATGAAGTGGTTAACTTGGTACAGCAGCCTGCTCATCCTCTGGAAATGATATTATTACTAAATTGGGGCCCTCCTATAAGTTCTTAATAACATACTGCAACAGAATGCAATTTTCATTTCAATCAAAAGAGATAAAAAACAAAATTACAGAACTTAAACCTTTATTGGAGAGCTAAGACCACTGGATCATCAATCTCAGTAGGGTTCATCATCTTTGTGTACTGTGTTATGCTGCATTATTAAATGATCCCCAGCTCATTACTTTATCTGTCTGTCTGTGTTTCTGTCTGTGTTTCTGTCTGTGTTTCTCTCTGTCTGTCTGTCCATCCATCCTTTGCATTATTATGTTGATAAGCTTATGCAATGTCATACAATCTATGTATGTCCATAAATAAATGCACCCCCCCAAAGATCTTGTGTTAATGATGGGAGAGTTGGTGTGCTGTGATAAACCCTCTACAGTACATCACAAAAATGATCAGTGGGGTTGAGGTGTGGACTCTGAGGTGGCCTATGTGTACGTGAAAATGATGCACCCTTAACAACTCTTACCATTTGAGCCCAGTGGATCCTGCCATCTTGAAGCAGGAAAGAGAGAAAACAAAAACTATTGATGGAAAAATTTGGTCAGTCTGTTCATTCAAGTAGGTACATAGTGTACCTTTGCTGAACCCAGATCTGACAAGCTGAAACAAACCAAAAATCACAAAAGTCCCCTCACAGGCTTGGACAGACAGCAGAAGTTATGATGACTGCTATACTTATTCTATTTCCTGGTACTCCTATCACTCTGAACAGGGTCAGTTTGGACTCATCAGACAAGCATGACCTTTCTCATTTCTCCAGAATAAAATCTTAATATTTCATCACACTACTTCCTACTGAAATCTTATTTTTTTAATGAGCTTGTGATAAGTGATAAGTGAAAGGGCACATAATGGTTAGCACTGTTGTCTCACAGCAAGAAGGTCCTGGTTTGACTCCCGGCCCGGCAGGAGTGTTTCTGTGTGGAGTTTGCATGTTCTCCCTGTGGTTGCGTGGGTTTTCTCTGGCCACTCCGACTTCCTCCTGCAGCCCAGAAACATGTCTGTTAGGTTGATTGAAAATTTAAAATTGCCCATAGGTGTGAGTGTGAGCATGCATGGTTGTTTGTCTCTATATTTGGGGCTGTGATGGACTGGTGACCTGTCTGTCCCCTGCCTATCACTAATGAGCTGGGATAGACTCCAGCAGATCCCCGTGACCCTGCAGATGGAGTAGCAGGTATAGAAAATGGATGGATGGATAAGTGGTTTCCTTTATGATACAGAGCCTAGGCCCTATACCCCTAGTTTTCTCCACATCTCTTACTTTCATTATTAGACACTGTCTAGGCTTGTACTGTTGGTTTTAATTTGATTTCAATTGTTGTTTAAAGGATCTCATATCACAATGATAAAAGATTTGATTTCTAACCATTTGTCCACCGTCAACCACAAGGATGACTGGGCATCAGTGTCCTCCCAGGTTTTAATAATTTAGCTGGTGATTTTTTTTTTTAGTTAATTAATTTGATCTACTGGTGTATATGGCTTCATGGCCTTTATACCTACTGGCATATAGAGTAGCAATGACAGTAGTCCACTCTGTGGACCATTGACCATGGGCCATTATTTGGGTGGTACCCTGTGTCTGTTGCCAGGTCTTCATTGCTCCTTCAGCTGTTCAGCCCAGTTGTTCTTTGATCCTCCATATTTTCTCATGCCTTCAGATGTCTAGTGTATGGCTGTTCATGTCATGTTGTCCTGTTCTCTTCTGAGGATGTATATCTAGTCCCACTTCCTTCTCAAAAGTATATTTTCTATACAATTTACATAACAGTTCTTTATTTGAAATCCCATACATCTTTGTAAGCTTTTTCTGTGGAAGATGTATTGCTTGATGGCACTTCCAAACATTCTTGAAATACAGATAGATAAGCTAAACATTTTTGCCTGCTCATCTGTCAGTTGTGACAATCTTTTGCAGAGTCTGCAGATGGATTCCTTTGTTGCTGGGAAATCTTTTTCATACACCTGAACTGGATAGGAGTTAGAGTATTATATCAGCGGGGTAGCTGACTACTGGCAGGATATACCTGTCTGTGGCTTCTGCCAGTTCAGCTAGCTCTTCAGCATCAAACCCTTTTGCTTGTAGGTACTTGTGCCTGACTTCCTTTGGGTTGTTCTAGTAGCTTGCTTGTGGGATCCTAAGATATCTGTAACTCTTCTGAACATCTGTTATCTTGCCTTTTGGTTATTTAACCCCTTTGGTAGTTAGTATTTTGCTAATCTGTTACCATTCAAACAATTATTTAGTTTGAATAACATTCTGACATCCTGATTAGGTGAACCAATGAGCTGATATCTTGTTCAGATGAGGGGTTTTAACCATATGTAAAACAGCTGTAGAAAAGAATATCTCTTCCGTGTATACTTGATGTAATTTGTGTATTTTGCTTTTATTTGGCTGCTAGAGATGTCTTTCCACAGTCACATCTATTTCTTGATGAAGGGTCTTCATAGGTGCATTTCCATTAGAGGGGGTTTTTGGTCTACCTGCCAGACAGGGACCTTTAACAGGGCCAACCCCCCCCTCCCAATCCCTTCATCCAGCGTGTCTCCATTACACTGCAGCGCCACACAAGAACCATTCACCAAACAAACAGTACAGCTTACCATGTGATGGTGGTAATATGCATTTTAGCAAAAAAACTGAGATGACAAAGAAGAATGCAGCAAAAGAAGAAAGAAGAAGAAGCAAGTCAACAGAAAGGGACAGAAATATTTTGTGGCTCTTGGTCTGAGACAAATAATGAGGGAAACAAAGGCAAAAGGTATGGGCCAAAAGAAGTAGGTTTATTGTAAACAATATATAAGGAAAAGCAACAATAATCAATTGTGGGGTGTGAGTATCTGTAAGTCAGTAGCGCCTGCAATGAGTGTGAGTGAAAAGTGCATGTGTGAACATTTGTCTGAATCCAAAACAAAACCAAAGACAACTAAAGAAAAACCAAAGAACCAAAGCATACCTGGGGAGAAGAGCAGAGAGAGTGGTAGGCTTGAGCCACCCGGCCTTAAATGAGCCCAGGTGGCTCCACTCACACGACCCTTCCCTGCCTGCAGGAGGAAACGGCCCTGCAAGGCAAGGGGTGGCCCGTGGCAATACAGTGTTGTGGTAGCAATTGAGATTGAAGGAAAAATGCACCTCTGGACTTCTTCATCGGTGTCATAGACCAATGAGGACACGTCTGTCCATCTATTAGTTTTTTCTTTCAATCTCCATTTTTGATCAAATGTACTCAAAGTAAAATGTTTCTGGTCCAGATGGTTCAAATGAGTTAAAGTGATTTATGTTAACTAGAGAAGGCTGAAGGTAATTTGAATGTGACTAGGTAATGTTTCTGCCTCTGCTGTGGACTTCACATAATCTGTCCATTGAGAATGTTTTTAAGTTCCCAAACTGAACTCTTTCAGAACCATGGAATGCAAAGCATTTTTATGGACTACTGACATGGCCTTCCTACCACTGTTGACTCATCACGTGTGGTACTTCATACATATTTTTTGTGTATTTTATTCAAGGGTTATTGTTGTTCAGGGGTCATTTGATGTCAGTAGTTTCCATTGCTGATGCCTGACAATGCCTTTGTCCATCAGTGTTTGGAAGCACAAATACGCTCTGTAAACAACACTATCCAAAAACCTGTTCTGCCAGATTTTAAGATTGAAAGAAAACATTGTTGCCTATGAGTGGAAGAGAGCTTATTTAAGGGATAAATTAAAAAGGGTTTATTCTTTGTGGAGTATTCCTGTTCCTATTTATGTGAAATTATGACATATATTAGGTTGGCTATTGTCATTCTGGCTTCAGGTTGTCTAAGAATGGGAGGTCATTTAATTTGAACTCTGAAGGATTGATTGTACTTTTAAGATGGTGAACCTGATCTGCCTGATATCCAGAAAGAGAGCAAAATACATGTATTAGAATATTTTGACCTTTTTTTTTTTTTTTTTTTTGCTCATCTATCATCAAAGATTATAGAATCAACATTCTCTTTGAAAATCAACTGCCCATCCAACTGTGGAATAAGTATGAGTCTAAAAATGTCACCACAATTTAAATCATGTGGAACTTTGTGACCAGAAATACTTAAAATTATTAAATTGTCTCATCTCATGATTTAATGGCACATTCAGTGGAACATAAAAGTGCATCCTGTTGGGTGGATGCACCTGTGGTAAATGTTATTTAGTTGAATATTCAGTATTTCTTGTCAAAGTATTTCTTGAACATCCTAGTATTACAATGAAGCTTGACAAGTTTATGGAACAATTTTCAGTGTTTTGCAACAGGTTACACATTAAATAGTTTTATATCTTGAGAGAGCTAAGTTAGTCTTGACAGTGCGAAGTGGACTGTCAATCATGGAAGCGTGAATGTGCCCAGTAAATTCTTATGCTCATCAATATGATAATAAGACATCTGTGAATTAATAGCCCACCTGGACAAATTTTTTGATACTATTCCATAAATGAAAGAAAACCCCACAATGGTCATTGAAATAACTTACATCTGATAAAGTAATAATAAATAATGATTTACTATCCAATGAGTAATGAACATAAGGAATTGCTTTTGAATTTGGTTCAAAAAATTTTTTACAAACAAACTAATGAAACTAGTCTGGACGAAACTGGCAGGACCCTCAACTTGAGAATTTGTTCCACAACTGTTTGAGGGAATTATTGTTATCAAGTTATGAGTGTGACTCTCGGTGAGACTTGTGCACCTGTAGACAGGTATTCTGGTCCACTCTTTATGGACAAACGTCTCCAGATGTCCAAGGTTTGAAGGGTTTCTTCTCCAGACTGCATTTTTCCAGATCTTTCCACTTGTGTTCAAGAGGATTTAGATCAGAACTCATAGAAGGACACTTCAGAATAGTCCAGTGTTTTGTTCCTAGTGTTTCTTGGCTGTTTTTGTCTGTGTTTTAATCCTCTTAGGGAACCCATGACCCGTGGCTGAGAGTGGGCAACATATTTGTCTCCATAGTGTCTTGATAGTCTTGAGATTTTATTGTACCTTCACAGATTCAAGAAACCCTGAACCAGACACAGAAAAGCAGCTCCAGAACAGAACTGAGCCTCCTCCATGTTTCACAGTACATACACTCCTCTTTTCTATGAAGGCTTTATTTTTGTGTATAGAGATGGTGAGACTTGTCAAAAAGCTCCAGTTTCATCTCATCATAAGACATTCTCCCAGAAGCTTTGTGGTTTGTCAGTAAGCATTTTGACAAATTACAGTCTGACTTTTGTGTGATCTGCTTTGAACAGTGGAGGTCATCCACTTTGGTTCAGACATCAACAGATGGCCAAATCTGATGCTGACACACCTTGACCACGGAGTTCACCTTGAATCTCTTTAGGCTCTTTGGTTACCTTTAGTATTATCCATGATCCATTATCCATATTTATTTTGTCATCAATCTCCTCTTGTGTCCATGACCAGGGATGTTGGCTACAGTCACGTGGAAGGTCCACATGACTGTAAAACTACTGAGTAAAATTTGCTACTGTGGTCGCAGGAACACGAAACTGCTTAGAGACGGTATTCTAGACTTCTGCTTCAACATGTCAACTGGAATTTAGTTTCTGATCTCCTCAGACAACTCTGTCATTAGCTTTCTCTGGTCCATGTTCATTGTGGTGTACACCATGATACCGAGTGGCAGAGTGATGACTTCTAATCCTTTAAATACTCTAACTGACTGAGCATATCACTATTGTCAAATTATGTTTGATGCCTGCCAGATGCCTTGCAGGGAGTGATTTTTAGATGTGTCCCATTGGAGGAACACCTCACTACAGACCCAGAACTCTTTAACATGTGGACCCACTCAGTCTTGTGATCTACAGCAGTCTTGTTATGTAATGGTTCATGGTGCCCACAAGTGCACCCCAAAAGGTCAGAAATCGATATGTAAATGGCAAAAAAGGTTCTTTAAAATGGAGGGAAAAAAATTCAATATTTCAGAATTGTAAACTTGGATGTTTTTTACTGAGGCATATTTAACTGGACCAGAATAATTGAATAGACAGAATGCCACAGTGATTATTGATTCTTTGACCCATGTGTGTGGTGTGTAGGTTTTTGCTGCATTGCATGTCTGCTTTGAGCTATACAAAAGGTAAAACTGTGAAGAGACCTGGTTTGTTTATAGGTGAGTGACAGAGTGCATTGCTTAAGTGGCCTGAAGGATAGAGAGTAAGTTGGCAGGGAGAATCGAGCTTGGCAAGAAGCTGTTTGGCAGACAATGAGCCTGGGGAGGATGTGAAATAAAACCTCAGCAGGGCTGGGGTAATGGAGAGGAAAACTGGTCACATCTTTCTTAGACTGGCAGCAGGGAGACAAAATGAAATTTGAGTAAAAAGTGAGTTAGCATTACAAAATCTGTACTCAGCTCACTTTCAGTGTTTGAGATTTTCCTCTACTTCTAATTGGGCAGAATAGTTGTAGTATACTGTCTCAGGTATATATAATAATGCAAAAGAAATATTTTAAAAAGCCCATCAGCCATATGTCTGCTAGTAACATTAGTTAAACAAAAAGACTGAGATTATGAAGTTCATTGTGATGTAATTCACAGATGGAAAGTGATAAAGTTATGATCAGAGTCACAGATGCCGTTGAGCTGGAAGAGTTTGCACACTTGTGATAGTTGTGTCTTTGTTTCTGAGTTCCTATACCACCCACCTATTCTTCAAACACGTATACACACACAGTTTGTGTTTCGCTTGGATTTACATTTAAAATAAGGTGTGTGCATTGCAGAGGATGACCAAGCGAGCTCTCCCACAAAGCATTCCCTTCAGCAGAAGGAAGACCTGATAAGATTTCAGCCGCTCAAAAGATTTTAACTCAGATTCTTTTGAAAAAGCCCACAATTGGCTTTTCAAGGCATGCAACTGAAGTTTTGCTTTTTAACCTAGATTTTTTATGGCAAAAGATAAAAAAAACAACACACAGCCAGTCTTCTACTCCAGAAAATACGATACTAGAGAGATACTAAATCATGCAAGAGTTGCAAGATTATCACATTTAAAATTGGAAGGTTCACATGGGAATTAACATGGATATTTTTGGAAGTAACAGAGATCATATGGGAATTAAAGAGAATGAACTAGACATTAGATTATCGTAAACATCCAAGACACCAGCCCTTAAAGACCTGAACTGGACACCTTTGCCCTCATGCAAACAAAGCAAATGTGGTGGAGTGGGTAATGGGGTTGGGAGTGGCACTTCTCCATCAGTGTGATACTTGTTCATGATATTATTAATCCCAATAAAAATGTACCAATGGTATTCTAATTTGTAATTTTGCCCTCTTTTTCACTGTTCTCTTTGTGTTTTTAGCAGTGTTGCTATAATACTTTAACCACAACTCTACTGTCAGAGTTTTGGCAGTGGCAGGTAACTGACAGGTGATGCTTCTTGGCACAGGTTGGCCAGGTAGGTTCCCGGGATGGGAAAAATGGAAGATTATTTTTAGGATACTGAGATTAAATACTGAATATAACATTTATATTGAAATTGGAACATTTCCAAAATCCCCAGGGACTATCAGTGGAAAGCTTCAGACTAAAGTTACAGAAAATTAGATTTTACCAAAGGTGTTTGCAGTTCCTAATGAAATAACATAAAGCATTGCCATCGGCTACTAACACATAAACACGGGGTGACATGTATATATTTATCTCATGGCCACTTGTTCTCACATGAAAGTGCAATAAGAATTACTCTCTATTTATTATTTGCTTTTCAAACCAACATGATGTCACCTTTGTGTATAAATAACACACCACTTAGGGGGGTATAGCTATTCCAGTGACCATGCAGTAAAATATTTTCCTTCATTGTCACGACTGGACTTTTCTGTATTTCCAGTTTGGAGAAAAGCACAAGCCTGGAGAACTCATGTACTTGGAGAACTTTAAAAACACAAATTCAGATATTGAAAGTGTTAACAGCCACATCCCTTAATTAAGCTGGAAAAGACGTACAATAAACTATTTATAATTATGTATATTTTAAGATTAAATTTAATTGACATGACAGAATGCGAGATTGTACACTGAAAAATGGGGATAAGTATAGTATAACCAGTATGTTTCATACCTTTATAGTTTTGTGTTGCATGAGAGAGAGAAAAAAAGCAAGTTTCTGGTGGCTTGGCTGTAAATCAGATGAAAGAAAACCATAGAGCTGGTGACTGTTGTTAGAATGACGTAAGGTTGGGTCAGGCAGCTGAGTAAATTAAATCTAAAATAATTGTTTAACATGTTAGATTGCTTCACAGGTTTTTAAACTTTGGTATTGTTTTATTTGGCATTCGTTCATAATATATATTTTGTTTTCTGGCAATAAAAGCAGTTGTGATTTCGGGTTTGTGAATTTGTATTAAAATGCCACCAATGTGAGACCAAAGAGGCATAAACAGATGTAAAAAGCTGACACAGAATGGAAATCCGGAGCCATGCTGTCATGAATATGGTAATAAGTATATCACGTATTCTAGTGACATTTTGAGACATTTTAAGAAGGGTTCATGAAGTCCCTCCACTTTTACAGGTGGAGGGGCTCAGCCAAACACTGAACACAGTGTGAATTAGACTGAACTTGAACTTAAAGCTTATTTGAAAGATTTTTCTGGGGTAGAGAACATATAGCTGGTCTTTAGACGGTTGATTAAGTGAAGAGTTAGTTAAATGGGAGGAGTGTTCTGGGAACTGGAGACTGCTACTGCGCCGGTAAGTAGGGCAAAGGCAGAGGGGAGTGTCACATGAACCAACACTGCTATGTTTGCCATTCTCCAGTGTCTTGTTCAACTGCAGATGGGAAGAGAATGAGGTAGAGAGAGTGTCTACGATGCGTCATGTATCCCATGGTGCTTAATGTCTGTGTATGACATCTAAAACCAGATCACTGAAAAGGGGAAGTGCTCATTTCCATCGGCCCAGACACCGCCCTGACCTCTCCTTTAACCACTTTAACCAGGGTGAGGACCAGCGTCCAATTCCTGCTTGAGCTCACTCAGACCACAGGAAGTGTAATCCTGTCAATGCAAAAGGCAACAACAAGGCCCTGTCTTCAGTTTTCCATCCGCCATGCTCTCACCTCCTCTTCCCTTGACACTTTCTCACAGCCCTCACCCCACAAGCCCACTGAAGTGAGGTACATCCCCAACCTCACAAAAGGGATGGTGACTCAACGTCTGAGGGAAAAGAGCCTGAAAGCAGCAGGGAGGTCAAAGATTTAAATAAACAGTTGTGAGGTTACAGACATGTCAATCGATCCCACTGACAGGCCTGTGTTTGCTCACGGATGTATTCATGCCTATTTGTACATCCGTTTGAGGGAGGTTTCTCATCTTTGTCAAGCAAAGAGTATAAGTTTCTCCAGCAACTACAGCCAAACAGACCAGCCTTACCAGTTTGCTCTGCTGGTGGAATACTTGGGGATACGACAAGGTCTGAAGTTTCAAGAAATTCATAAAAATAGGGCATGGAAGATTCTGGGTTTTTTTTACATACATGTAAACATATACATAGACACAGTTCCTCAATTTTTGCCAGTCACTTCCTCTTATATATGTAAATGAAGGATACAGCAGCACTTTTAGTCTTTGCCGTCTTTTACATCACAGCAACTGGCCTAGATTGTTGGAAATGGACCTGGAAAACTTGCCATTTATAGTCTTTTCCTTCTGCCTCTCCCTGATGTAACAGCAGAGCCCAACTTTTCCCAGAAAGACTTCTGCTGCCCTTTTCAAGATGCAGAACAATTGAGTCTGCTTTTACAGGTCAAGCTATGGGTTTTCAGTCATTTAGGGCACCACTGAGCTGTCGCTGGACAATTTACCAAGTTATCATCTGCGGAGACAATACATGAATATAAATAATTGGGAGTTCACTTGGACAGGAAGCTGTAATGGAAATTCTGCCTCTCTGTAGTACAGGCTTGTCAGCTCTTTGCTACTCCTTTGGTGTGTCGTATTGAGCTGCAGACATTATACAAGTCTGTGATGAGCAATGCCGTTTTCTGTGTTATGATCTGCTTGGGTGAAGCAACAACAGCAAAGAGGCTGACTCAGTCCTCAGGGTGGAGCTAAAAAGTCTCCTTTTAGTGATGGAGAGGATTCTGCTGCCAAAACTTCTTTTCATAATGGAGAACCTCTCCCACCCTCTGTGCAGAGTTCTGGTCAGCCAGAGGAGAGCAAGTTCAGCCAAAACAAAAATGATTACCTCCTTTAGTAAACATCAGGAGCCCCTTCTCTGAATAATTCCAGTTATATAATACATCTGAATGAATTTATTGTTACAAATAAATTCTCTTTTGGTGGTATTTACCCTCCCGCTGTTCTTGATTCTTGGTCTGAGAAATGTAGGTATCTGCTTAAGGTCAGAGTGTTTTGAAAAGTTGTGCTCTGCTGCTACATCAGTGAGAGAAAGACTATAAATGGCACTGGTATAACTCCACAAACCATGCTGGTGTGTAGCACACTCGCCAAATTGGGTCTTTTTTTTTGTCAGAAAAACAGCATTTAACACAGTGCTTCCCTACAAGTGGAAAAACTCAACACTGCTACTGAAATGCTCAGATTATGTGCTTGCTGATTATTTTAATGAGTTAAATTGGAACTTTACTGATGTCTTGCGTTGAAATTGATTTTGAATCCTAATAATTTTGCCCAGAAAAGAAAAGCAGGTATAACATGCAATAACAGCTGTTTTGCCCATCCCTGTTCATGGTGCTTGTGCTAGGTGTAAAATTGGACAAAGACACATAAAAAGTCAGAACTATAGAAAATACGTACTTCTGATAGGGTAAAACTGTATTTTTAAAAAAAAACTTTTGAGCACTCTCAAATATTAGGTAGGATTTATAATTCAGTTATATGATACTTATATCCAGTTTCTAATCATATTAGTTCCAATTAAATCCAATTCAAATACAAAGATAAAAATTCATTAATGAAGAAATTAAAGAAAAAAAAAGAGCTAAGGAACCCAGCAGATGGCACAGAATCTTGAGTTTGAATCATTGTTCTAAGCAAACACAAAGTGACAGTAGAGGCAAACAAGTCCCTCAGCAGAAGGAAGCATCCAGCAGAGCCAGACCGACCAGGGTCGGCCATCAGCCTTAGCTGGTTGATGGTGCGGAGAGGAAGGAGAGAGACACCGACAAATAGAAAGAGACTAGAGCTGGGATATTTGCTTTGAAACAAGAAAAAGAGAAAAGATAGAAAGAAAGATACACCCAATGTTGATTAAATAAATAACAGGATAAATGAAGAAGGAAGAGAGCAAAGACCTCACAACATCATTAAGGTTCCCCAGCAGTCAAGACCTAAAACAGCATAATAAAGAGATGGTTCAGGGTTATGGAGCCAAAGGTTTGAGAAGTTCTGTGGCTCCTGAACCCAAACAAAGAGCTGGTTTGACAAGACAGGAGCCTGATAACTGAAGGCTCTACCTCCTGTTCTACTTTTGGAAACTAGGAACCACAAGAACCACTGTCTAAGATTTCACAGGTAGACAAAGAAAAAAAAAGCAAAGATTGGAGAACTGATCTCCTCTCCTAGTTCTCATCTGAACTCCTTGAAGTACCTCCTCAGAACAGCTGAAAGCTGTTCAGGGTCATTTTAGGACAATGAACTAAAACTGTAGTCTAATCTTGAAGCAATGAATGAACTAGTTTTTTTTTTTTTAAATAAAACAAAATGTTCCTTATTTTGGCAATGTGATACAGATGACAGAAGGCCATACTAGATTCTTGTTTTACGTATAGATAACTTATATTAAAATATCAGCCAGGTATCGTTATTAAGTTTCTCTGAATAGTTTTTAGGAAGAAAAAAAACATAGTTTCATGCCTCTATAAATAGGTCTATAAAGGTCAACGACAGTGAAAGTGAACAGGAAACACTGAAGTGGAAGGACCTCATTCTAAGAATATCGCATTAAAAGATGTAAAAATAGAGACAAAAAGTGGGCAAGTCCAGATGATTTGCTGTTGGCTTGTCTCTACATTTCAGATGAGTGTGTTTATGGTAGAAGTTTGTTGTTGTTGTTGTTGTATCCTTCTTATGATATCCTCTAATTCATTAGGTGTGTGTGTGTTAATGCACATAAATATTGTGTGTGTGTAGATTAGGAGGAGGAGACAAGATGCTAGTGTCATCGTATTGATCTGATACTCAGCCTTTGTATGTGTGTGTGTTTGTGTACATGCTTCAGTGCCTGTCTAGTCTTTCTCTCCATGCTTCCTCACCACCCTGCTTCTTCCCAGTTCCCACGGCAACACGTGGCTGTTGGTTACATAACAGCTCGCAGCACATGCGTGTATGCATGCATGTCTGTGCCTCTGCAGTTGTTTCTGACTTTAGGAAAGCCAGAAACACAAAACATGCAGCTTTCAGGTCCAACTGGCCTTCAGGCGGACGGCAAGGCATTATTGGTCGTGTTAACAGTGACAGCACCTGAGGCAAAAGCATACCCTGCTATGTGTGTGTTCTCATGTTACCTCCCTGCAATCTGTTTTATTTCCACTAGGTGGGAACACCGTGCAAATAACAAATGCATGTATTTTGTGGTTGCTCATTTGAGTCCAGTGAGGTGTTAGACATGTGATAGATGATGGGAGTAATGGGACATAGCTGATCCTTTTACCCTGATTTCAAACTCTCGCAACTGAGAACATGTGTGCTACTTCACTCAACAAGCGTCCTTGCTCTTGGTGTGAATGTGGAATATTGTATGATTAAAGTGTGAGGAAGAAGCGTGTGAGCTTGTCAAATGAATGCCCCACACACACTCAGAGGCGTGCCCTCAGATCACCCCAAATGGCATCAGGCAGGCCTCAGCAGGGGAGGCTGAGCTGCTGTTCATTTCAATTAGAGCCATGTCAGGGAGCGCTCCCACGCTGCGCGCCATACACCTAATTGGGCTCATTTCATATTTATAAGGAAGAAATACAAGCAATACACAAACACCCTTCTCTGCTGCTCCCAAAGGAGGTATTTCCACTTCGAATGACTAGAATACATAATTGAAACAGATTTTAGGCCTTTGTTTGGACAATTAAGCTGGCTGTAAGTGAGGAGAGGTAGATCATGTTTAAAAAAAATTAGGTAGATGAGATTATCGTAGTGCTGTTCAAAGTGTTGACTTAGTAGAGTTAGGGAGCAGATTTGCATCAGTGGAAGGTGTGTGTGTGTGTGTGTGCTATAGAACTCTCTTTTTCACTGCCTTCAGTGTCTCATGGGTCCAACTGTGGGTACTGTGTAGACCTCTCAGTGGGACAGCAAATGCTGTAGTTCATGTCTGTACAGCTCACACTTCTTCTGCTGCATTTACAGATTCTGCTCGCACCACCAAACCATGCTCAGTAAAACCTCAGGACACTGCTGGCTGGTTACATCGTGGCATTACCTCTGCCCTGTAAAAGTGTTTATGGTTTGTGCAAGTCTTTTGTTCATGGATTATGTATAATCAGGGCTAGATTCACTCATCCTGTCGCCCCAGGAAGAGTAGAGTTGAACCTCTGATGTATCATGCCTCTGGAGTTTCCTGTTTGACCGTGCCTGGTTTGAAAGTACAGTGTGATATATTCTGAAAGGCATAACCTGGAAGTATGATTTGACTGTTGTGTTCACAGGTCAAGTGTGAATCTTTCAGTTTAAGTGCTTGACTTTGTGCTTAAGTGTATTTATATCAATGTTATATAATTTTACTGTCCATCTTCAACCTGGACCACTATGAACTATGAAACCACTAATTACACGATGGAATCTTAACTTGCCACTGAAGGTTTCATTCAGGAGTCCATAAAATAACAACAAAACCTTTGTAGTGTATGAGATTAAAAAAAAGCTGGAAACTAGATTTGGTAGACTTTAGGTTGACCCAGCTGAGTCACATGAGTCACAAATGTGCAAATGTGCAAAAAAGCATTTCTGTTACACTTTTGTGATAAGCTGGATTATCAAAACACCTGAAAAACCACCTCGTGAAAATGTCAAAAGGTTTTTTGTGATATTTGGTAATTTTTTGAATCAGAGGTGTTTCCATTAAAGGTTTTCCTTTGCGATATTTCGGTTTTGCACAAATCTAGGGGTAATGGAAATGTGACTATTTTCACCAAACAGAGATTTTTTTGAGAGATTTTCTGAGATCTGGTGAGACTAAACTTGAACTAAGACTTTTGTCCCCATGAGCAACTGTAAACTGCAATCTTGCTTTTATTTTTTAAAAGCAAGGAGCCATTTCTCTCTCCTGGATGTGGGCTACCAAAGCTCCACCCTGGAGCCAAGCCTGGACGAAGGGGCTTGCTGGCGATGGCCTGGTGGCCAGGCCTTTACTTACAGGGCCCAACAGGCCTCAGCCTGAATGAGCAACATGGATTCATCTTTCTGTCAGCTCACCACTTGCAGGAGAGGCTGTATAGGTCGGGTGCATTATTGCATTATACTGTGGGCAGCAGCTGTTTGAGTAGGCCTTGGTGTGCTGATCTTCAGCTTCCAAAACTAGCTCCTGGGGCCTAGAATCTCACCTCTCTGATGAGGAATGACACTGGACTTGTGTATGAAGTTGAGAAGTACAGGCTAGATATAGTCAGGCTCACCTCAATGCACAGTATTTCCACAAGAGGGACTGGACCTCATTCCATTCTATACTTGCGCATGATGAGAGGCGTGAGGCTGGAGTGGGTTTTTTTGTAGCCTCCAGCAGCATAACTTAGACGGACATTCAGTTGTTGGGTTTCTGTACTAGTCACAGTTTGTCCATAATTAACATCATGTTTGAATATAAGGGTGGATGAAGGGTAGTCCAACCCAGGATTCGGGCTATGAACCCTGGGTAAAATAGAACTGATCATTAGATTTGCAGTCATACAGTATGTTCTAGACCAGAGGTAGGCCATCCTGGTCTGACAGAGCTGTTTTCCTGGATGTTTTAGATGTTCCTCTGCTTCAGCACACCTGATTCTCATTAATGGACGTTAACAGGTTCTCATCCAGGTCTGAACAAGTCTGTCAATGACACAGCCACTTGTATCATGGTGTGAAGAAGCAGGGAAACATCTAAAACCTGCAGGACAGCAGATCTTTAGGACCAGGGTTGTTCTGGAACAACCCGCTAAAGATCTTCTCAATGTCACAAAAATATATTTCCTAGAGGAGGCTGAGTATGTGAACTCTGTGATGAGCTTGTTCATCACCAAAACTCAGTTTTCTTAGCCAGTTCACATGTGATCTGTAGACTTGGAGAAGGCATTCTACCATGTCCCTGGGGTACTTGGTCAAGAGTGCTCTGAGAGTATGGGAGACTGAGTCTGTTGCTACAGTAATTCAGTCCCAGTACAAGCAAAGCATGAGTTTGGTCCTTGTTGCCAGTAGTAAGTTTGATATGTTCTTGACCAAAGGATTCATCTCTGCTTTTTGAAGATGTTGTGGTCCTGTGTGGCTTCATCAAGCTGTGAGCTTCACCTTTCCTTGGAACAGTTCACAGACAAGTGTGAAGTAGTGAGTATGACACCATGGTTCTCAGTCGGAAAGGGCGGACTGTCCTCTCCAGTTTGGAAGTGAGGTTCCTCAAGTGGAGGAAGAATGGAACAGGAGATTACTATCTATCTATCCATCTATCTGCTGTAACTGTCTGTCTATCTATCTATCTATCTATCTATCTATCTATCTATCTATCTATCTATCTATCTATCTATCTATCTATC
>JAOWBL010043704.1:7002-25910 GCA_028564865.1 Zenarchopterus dispar | reverse complement strand
TAGATAGATAGATAGATAGATAGATAGATAGATAGATAGATAGATAGATAGATAGATAGATAGATAGATAGAGTTATTATATCTACATAGTTAATATATTGTGGGTGGTAAAGCCTTTGATATATTTGTAATTCCTGAAGCTTCCTGCTATCATTTGGGAGATTTCAGACAACAGCCAGCTACATAAATACTGCATTTCAAAAACATCTTAACACAAGTTTTTAATGCAGCAACAAAGAGTGGCCAGAGCTATGACACTGAAGTAGCTTTTAAATAAAAATGCATTGTAGCAGCTCTAACAAGCCAAACAAGCTAAACTTTAAATTTCTAAAGAAGGTGAGATTGAGAGTGTTGTCTCATATATTATTCATGCTGTAAAAATAGATTAAACATATGGGCTCATGCATCCACTGAATGTGCTTGCACAACCATAATTTAGTGTTCAAGGAAAAAAAGATTTCTCGGAAAAAAAAAAAAGATATATTCTCCACAACTTAAATCTCATGTTGAAAGAATGACATACATTTATTTGTTTTAATTTGACATCCCCTACCACCACAGACTATCCTTCCTCAAGCTCTCTGGTTCACATGTTTTCCTTTGTGTATGGAAAATTCCCAAAATATGGCAAGAGATTTCTGTTTTAAAAATACTTTGTGATATACTGTGTGAGAGGCTCAGGAGAATGGACGTGATGGTAATTCAAATCTGGAGAGTATTTCAAAATATGAGACCATGAAGCAAGAAAGCCTTTGAAAGGGGATTTTATGCAATTGGGCTTGATGTGTATTCACCAACATAGCCAAACTGCAGGACCTTCAGTCATGCAAGCAGCCTGGCTCTATAATGGTGCACTGTGCTCGGAACTGCACAACGGACCCCCAGTTTGTTATTCCTGTATATGATACTGTACACTGGAGCAGGCTCAGAGGGCCAGCATGATTATTGAAAGAAAGCACAAGTGGTAGATGGGCGCCTGCTCTGCAATGAAACAGAGGGCTGTTTATTCAAGCTGTTAAATAAGGCTTCAAGTACAACACCCCCCTCCAACTCCCCAACGCCAGAAATCTCTCTCATATGGAAAGCACAGTTTCCATTTTAGATGTCACGTCCCAAACTGCGCATTACATCAAATTGTACTTAATGGCATCCAGAGAAACTTTAATGTCGTTCCAACATTTTCTCTCTTTGCACTCTGCAGCCCCTTTGCTTCATATAGCTAAGCAAGCAATCTCTCCTTTCCTCGTTCCACATCTGGACTCCATTCCAGGTGGGGTATTGAGAAAGGAGAGAACATGGGGAGAACAGAGAGGCTTTGAGGCACAAAATGAAGCACTGAGATAACGTCTTTGCCTCAATTTTCATAGACATTATGCAAGTTTTTGACAAGTATGCAAAATGACAGGTCATAAGAGAGATGGTTCATGATCCCTTTTCAGTATGGCATTGGATGTTCATATTGTCTTCCAGTTCATTTGAAGGAGTGGAAATGATCTAAAAATAAATGTGATTTTTCAAAACAATCTCAAAAACTGGCTAAGTGACTGCTGAGATTAAGCAAAAGCTCAGGATTGTGTTTCCGCCAGCAGATAAACAAAAGAAGACTTGCAGCCAGGAAGCTCCGGGCTGTCTTTCCGTCTTTCCTGTAGAGCCCCTGACATCTATTGGGGTGATCAGCAGCACACACAAATCCCTTCTGAGCTCCTGATGGTGCACCAGTCAGTACTGCCGCTCTAAGCACTTCTTAGACAAATGGTTTTAATGAGCAACATATGAGGAAAATAAGCATGCTGCTTTGACATAATATAGCATCATGTTCTCATCGCTACATATCTGTTGGCCATTATGAATACAAACCTTAATACCCATAAAAGTTGGGAAGTTCTCTTAAGTGAAACAAAAATGTAAATCTGTAATTTGTTAACTGTAAAAAAATTAACATGATGTAAGTACAAAGATAATTATCTTTCTCCTTATTTATTTTGTCTTCGCTGACCACCTTCAATTTATTTAGAAAATACAAACAAATCTTGATCTTATGCCAGCAAGACACTTCAGAGTTAAGATATGTTTGCCATTGTGTTATATCACCCCTCCTGTTGTAATGCTTTTTGATTTTTTGACAGAGTTGTTGCAGTTTTCAAGAAGACTGTGTGTCCATTTTTGTCTGAATAAAAAATTTTAGCTGCTCAGCAGTGACCTGATTCTCTTATTTTCATACGGGACACAGCTCTGGGCTGCAGGCAAGCCAGTCAAGCATGGACACCATTTATTTCCTCATGAAATGACCATGAAAAGACATCACCTTGACAGTAGCCTGTGTCTCTCCAAGGTCCCAATAAATGTCTCTGCAACAGATATTTCTACACATGAACAAGTCACCCATGTCTGTGGAAACTAATGACTCTCATTCTATCACAGATGTTGGCTTGTGCATCTTCTATTAATAAGAGCCTTTTTTGTTTTGCTTTTTTTTTTGCATATATGACCCTTTTTATTTCTTAAATAACCAGAAATGTGTACTCTTGAGTGGAGATAGCTTCACCCATCTTTCTGTCCATCTGAGGTGAGCTTGTGACCAAGAAGTTAGCACTGTTACTCTAGAGTTGATATATGGCTTCCAAAGCATCCCTTCATCATTGGTGTCTAACTATATTGATCAAGTTGCCATGACAATTTGTCATTCAAGCCTGTGTGAGGATCCCAGGGCACTGAGGGTTGATGGTCAATCATAGCCAACAGTTTAAAGTTTATATATGTTTCTGAAAACTCCCTCAATCAATTCACAATATTGTACTCGTTCAGAGCCAACCTAAAGCAGTAGTAATTACATGTAACTTGGTGTGGTGGTTATGGCTCCATTTCTGTTTCTCTGGCTTAGAGGCAGAAAAACCTTTAAAATTGTAGCAATGCTGCCTCCTCTTGGTAAGCAGTGTGAATTACATGACTAGTTCTTAAAAATTGTGTATTCCTATAAATATAGTACTTTTTAGGGGCATGAAAAAGAGGCCTACATTTTTCACAGTAGACAATAGAAACTGTTTCATACAGTTTTGCAGGTTTTCAAAGGCATTTGTAGTTATAACTCACTCCATCCCAGTGGCTAACACTACATTTCAGAACATTTATGCTTCAAACCCAATACAGTAATTATATTTAAATGTCTTATCCAAAGTGACATAACCAATGGTAATCTGAACAGAAAAGAACTCTGCTCAGCTCAAACTATACTGTATATTAATGTGTAATTTGTTTCTATTCATGACCTACAAACCTGACTTTGTAAACCTCTGTAACAAATCCAGAATTCTGATATGATCCTTGGTTCATATGCTCTTATATTTAAATTGAGTAGGCTCATAAGGAAAATGTCTTACAAACTTATGGAAAAATAAACAAGCGCTCCAGGGATGGAATTACTCATGTAAATTAGGTACTGGACTAATTAAATCCCCTTAGAAAGGAACCATTGTAACTGTAATTAGTTACATCTGTGTTTTACTGCCAAAATAAAACATATCTGCTGTGGAAAATGGTCCATTTAAGACAAAAAAAAAACTTTGCAAAATAAGTCATGTTTAAAGCACTGTCAAAGGCCAATAACCAGTGCAAATGGGATTTTAGATAGGAAGACCAATTTAATACTGCAGATGATTCAGGAAAAGGTTTACCATCTGAAAATACTTTCCAACATAAACACAAGAATGACAAAAGATTTAGGTTGTGCAATTTTATTAAGTGCCACATGAAATATGAACATTAAAGTGTATCTGAGTATTATAACCGGACTAGTATCAGAAATTCTTTAACACTAAATTCCTGTGCATACATTATGCATTTTTAATGATCTATATTATAGAAAACACTTCAATCACAAAGCCATCAAAAATATTTTTATACTGAAAGAATCAACTCTGTTCAAAGCAACAAAATAGCCAAACAACTAAGGAGTTTGTTTTTTTTTTTTTGGTCAAGTGGTAAGATCCTGCACCTCATGGCAACATTTCTATAAGGAGTATGAGAGTTATCCCTGTGCCTGTGTGGGTTTTACTCCATCCAGGCTCTTCAGCATCCGGTCCACAGCCCAAAAACATGCACGTTATTTATTTAGGTATTCTTCATTGGCTGCAGCCGTGAGGGTGATCGTCTGTAGTTGTCTCATTTGCTAGCCTTGTGATGAACTAGTGACTTGTCAAGGGCATCTTACCCAGTAGCAACCAACAGACTCCAGCTTCCAACCAGCTGACATTCCTGAATTATTAATAAATGACCTCATTAATTAACTTACTCAAATTCAACTAGTGAAAGAAAAAAAATTCAGCTACTTCGTCCCACCTTTCTCTCTCTACCTCTAATCAGCGCACACACACAGATGAAGGGAAAATAAGCAGAAGCCACCACACATCTGCATGTGAAAGGCATGCAACCATACACTGTCACAGCACTGTTGTGTACTTACAGTACATCTTTAAAATGGCATGCAGAATAGGTTAAATTTTGGTCCCTTTGCATCAGCAAGGAATTCAAATGGTGATTCTCATCCCCAGAGTCAGCCTTGCTGAGTTTTCTAAAGTACTGGTGGTATGCAAATCTGGCATTGATGCAATGTGGTGTGGCTTCAATCCATAGCAGCTGTGAATTGTTAAGCGGCAAGAATAGCCTAAAGACACCATAAACTCTGGGCAATGTGGAAAAAAAAAAAAAACCCAAAACAATTCTCCTACAGTTACAAGTAAAGCAAGTATCTTATTACAAAAAATGGCTAAATGTGATTAGGAATTATTTTCTCTAATGTCCATCCCCCATGCATCATCCCAAAGTCTATAAATGAGTCAACTGAGGAGGTGTTTCAGCCAGAGGAGTAGCACTCCTTGTCCAAAGTGCAGCAAGTTGGAAGAAGTGGACTCATTGGCAGTAGACCACACTGGCTTAATGAGAAGTGCCAGGGCCCTGGTACCTCTCTTTGGCGTGCTTCTCACAATACATCACATCTCCAACCCAAAAGTGACCTCTCATCCTGAGGTTCAGCCCACAAGCTGTGCACGTGTAGCACTCAGGGTGGCGGAAGCGGTCATCCATGATCCGCACTGCCTGTGTACTATGGACAGATGAGAGCAGTCAGACATCAAACAACCACAAGCACATTTGACAATGGGGCCAAATGATTTTCTTCATTTACAAGGCAAATCAGAAGGAGGCTTGCAAAGGTTAACATAGACAAATGACAGTTTAAGAAAAAAAAGTGAAAAGCCTCTGCAAAGATGTGTGTGTGTGTCCATGTCTTACAATAAATCTTAGCAAATTACATAGTAACACAGTCATTGGATCATGTTTTCCATCTTGAAATGGTTCCTACTTCATTTGCTTTCTCTTATTTGCCCTGCCAGTACAGGTATTGTACATCTTTTGTCCCATTTCTATGTATTACAAATACTAATATATAAAACTTTTTTAGCAAGGCAAACTGTCATATTTCACACATTTATATCATGTCACTGCAAGTGACTGAGGACCTACACAATGTTGGTGCCACACTTCTCACAGGTGTGGTATTTGCTGACTCCTCCCACCGATGTGCTTGGTTTCGGACTGTTTGGTGAAAGTTTCCCTGGAAACCGCAATGCTGCCTCTGGAGACAAACACAGATGTTTACAACACTGTTCACAACATTAGCATGGTTCATCTTTACTGCCATCTGTTAGTACAACTTGTCCGTATCTCCCACCAGTCACAGCTCATCACGCATGGACGTGCTTCAGAAGACAAGCTTCCAAACACTGCTCGCTATCACGCTATAAAACATAACTACGAGGATCTGTTTTCACCATTTGTCAAAGCAAAGGGGTAGAAGAATCACAGTCATGCCACAATATAAGGTTAAAGTGATCTGCACACAGGAGGGATGTTTTTTTCCCCATCTCTGAAGGTGATGACCACATAGAACTAAATAACTCAATCTCTTCCTCTGTTTAATAAATAATCAATGGTCAAGACAGGGATACAGGGACCAAACAGAAAGAGAGGGAGATGTCACCTAGGTAGTATCTGACAAATATATCCTGAAACAAACTGAGTAGGAGTCACTGAGACTAAACCCTTAATCCCAATCTATGAAACATGTGATCTGAAATATTTTTGCCTTGTTATACTCATGTTTCAGCTCATTTCCTACAAATGCTTGTTCAATTGTATATAAACAGATCTAACTAACAATTCATTTTTCAGTCAGTTGTCCAGATTTCAGTTCCTAATCGTCACAGAATATGAAACAGGTTCAATCATTCAGACTTAATAATGGACAATACTTTACCTTTTTCATCAGCCTCCAGAACCTCTTGTAGCATTTTAAAGGTATTAGACTGGCGAGGTGATGTACGATACTCCTTGTTCTCTTGGATCATCTTGTACACCTCTGAATCCTTGTCAAACTTCTGCATGACAAAGTCAGTGCTGGAGCTGCTGCAAAGGAAAGTCATAAATAAATCACAGGTTATTACAATGAAACTAGACTGCACGCCAGGAGGACACAAAATGGACTCTAACCTCACATCATATGCTCAACAGGATCCCCTCATCATAAATCAGCAGTCTCAAGTCCAAAACAGAGGACATGAGGTTTGCATCTGAAGCTACAAAACAAATAAGTGACTAAATCTTTCAATAACTGTTACTGTAAAACAAATTTGCACTCTTAAGGCAACTTCAGCTTATAACTATGAACCTTGTGCTGGTTACCATGCAATAGATATCCAAAGTGGGCAGAAAAAGAGTAGACATTTTCACTTGCAGATATACTGTCAGCTAATAAGGTCAGTGGCTTGGTCTTACAAGCAAACCTTTTTAATAAATGAAATACATAGTCATATTTTTTTGTGAAAAGACGAAAGCAATTCAACTTGCTTTCATCTAAAGGGATGACAGAGTGCTTATGTCACTGAACCAGTTGGTCAGGTACCTGTGAATTAAAGCAGGTGTGGTTTCATGCCTGCCGGCTTGGCTTGTCAATCAGAATTAGCTAACTTATCTTGACTGTCCTACTTGTTGACACAATATAAAAAATACCCAGAAAGTTACTTTTAAAGGCTTTTCTGCAACAAGTGAATTTCTTCAACATGTGATTTTTCTTTTTTTGCACAGTATACAAAATTCAGGATCTTGTATTTGTTGTGTACGGTTGTAAACAGTAATCCATGAGAAGTCGAGCATTGGCAGTTAAACAAGCTTACTTTACAGGCATTTAGCCATCTATAAAGTTTGTGAAACTGGAATAAGATTAAGGTCAGAAGACTCATTCAGCAATGAACATTTCACTCCACTACGTGAAAAACAGAACCACACACAACTGAAACACACACAAACATTTATTACATGTTGAGGAACACCTCCATTATTCTAAAATCAATGTACATGTTTTAATAGAGCTCTACAGTAGTCTTGACATTTAATGTAGCTCTATCTCCACAACAACTATTGTTCAGAGAGCTTTCAACAGCTTCATGTACACGTGTTTCTCCAAGTTCACTGGTTTTAACTGTATTTTAGAAGTAGAGATGTACTTTTTCGCTTGTTGTATGCCTTCAAAAAGGACACGACATACAACAAGTATGTGAACAAAAGCGAAGCTAAGGGCCTTTCCTCTGCATCAATAAGCATAGTTCAAATTGAAAACAGACCTCTGAAGCACAACCTCCAAGTTTTCCTCATGTTCTGCTCCACCCTCAGCTATCCATTTTCCTTTTCACTCTCAGCCTTCTGACATGCAATCACAATACAAATGAGAAGTCTTGGTCAAATAAGAATAAAACAGAAGTGTGACATGTAAATCTAAAGTGAATGGACATGAAGTAAAAAATGCACAAGATTAAAAAGTACTAGAACTCTGATTGTTACCAAAACAAAAAACAAACACACTCATGGAAGTATTTTTTTTTAATGTTCTCATATGTAAAGCAGCACACAATATCTACAACTTAGTCTAATGTGTTGCTGGCTTCCACATCCACTCTCAGCAAAGGATGGCAACAATAACAATCTAGACATTTTTAAAACTGTGGGTTATCACAAGACTGTTCCAATTTTATAAATGTAATCTGTTGTTCCTAGTCAAAGCAACTCAACATGCATATAGTCAAAACACATCCTAAACCAAACACAAAGCTAAATTCCAACCACATTTTTCAGCCTGATTTCCTGGCAGGACAACAATTAAAACATTTGGATAGGAAATGAGTCTAAATAAAAACAATGACGAGACTCACCTCAAAAAGAGAAAAAGAGAACAAAGCAAAGGGAGCACAACTGGAGAACAGCTTATTAATTTCTGACTCTGAGCAACTCAATGTAAAAGAGCAAAAACAATATTAGCACGCAAAAAAATGCAGAACACTGTCTCAACCAGACGAGACAGAAATACAAGAATCTGAGTGAAAGGTGTGTCCCTGGGCTGAAATGTATTGGCCATATGGTATGAAGGGGTGGGTGAATGGGTGTCGCCAATGCTGCGATTGGCTGGAGTCGAGCAGGGAGGAGAGGCTTACGCTCCCTGTCTGGACCTAGGGGCTCCAGACAGGGGGCTGATCAGGGCAAGTCATACATTTTTTTGTTTTGTTTAAAAAGAAAGGAATAAAAGGGTTTTTGGGTACAATTACAATTGCCGACATCTCTCTATCCATGGTTACCCAGAAAGAAAAAAAGAACCAAAGTCAACTGTCTTGTACTGCGAAAACAAACACCAGTTTTCCAGCAGAGCACGTGGACATAAAGGATTATAGTGGGGACAGAAATACAAGTTTTACTTAAAATAATGCTCAGAGGGCAACACCTGGGCAATGGGTCAAATAAAAAAAAAAAAAAAAAAACAAACAAACAAACAAAAAAAAACATTACCTTGGGTTGAAACTGCTAAAATGCTCATGTTTGATAGAGAAACCATGTCTTACAAAAGCTTAATATTAATTTATTTTTCATTTCATAATAATCCAGTTGCACAGACACATCTCTAAGCACAATCAATTGAACATCCAAAAATTGACCAGATTTATACCAAAACTTTCAAGTTAATTGATTTCACTGATTTCTTTGGCCATTTGTCCTTTAAATTAATATAACAAACTCTTCAGAGACAGAAACACTTAATGCATGTTTCAAGTAGTAATGTGCCCACCAAGAATAAGACTAATGAATGCAAATGTTGCCACAGATACTAGCTATAATAAACTGTTGAAGACTTTTACTCTGTGTAAAATAAATCACACATACACACACACACACACTTGAAAGCACTATGGATATTACCAGAAATATCTTTCACACATGCACTGCAGTTCTGAAAATTTTCACACATTTTCTGGAAGAGCATAAAGTAAGCAAATGTCTGAAAAGGATGCGATGGACTTCTAGCAAAGTTTACTTTGTCAGAACCAAGTGTGAAAAACCTCTAGCTGAGGTCATGTATTAACAGAGCAAATCTGCAGTATTCACAAAAACAAGAAACGTGAATGTTTGAGCAAAGATCCATTCAGAGAAGTTGGTACTGCCTCACAAACAGTCCTCATAGTTCAGTAAAAATATTTTTTGTGTATGCAGCACATCAAAACAGCACTGTTGCAGTCTGAAATACATTTGAGATCTAAAAAGTTTACACTCAAAGTGTAACTCAAAATAAATCACAGGTGAACAGTAATTACATGAATCAAAGAACATTAGAGATTATAATGTGGAGCAGAGCAGGAACATTTTTGCAAACTGCTCCATATTTACTGAATATCCAACACACACTTATATTAGAAACCAAAAATGTTAAGTTTCTCACGATTTTCCTTAAGGATGGCAATTGCTGTATTTGCAGGGTGGTGTCTCCATGGTATTCTGTGTCAATATTGCCTATAAAGTATTATGTTCATACAATCATTCTACAGGAAAGAGCAGAGAAACTTATCAAAATACCTCACTTTGTGAATTATGGAGATAGTCCTGCACACAGTCCCATTGTCTTGATTCTGTGATGCCCTATGGTTCACACTGGGCTGAAATCTGTGGTTGCACAGTAATATCTAAATCCTCTAGGTGGCACTGAAAGGCTGAAGACAGGTTAGTTTCATGGGCTTTTAACCTACTGAAAACTCTTGCAACATCTGAGTATAGCTGGGCATGTGTCTTGGGGACATGTCAATTATTAATGGGTTAATACAGTACAACTGAATGCTGAATTCAATCCTATTATATGTAGAAAAATAAAATGCTTGAATATAAACTTACAAATTTCATGTTCATGTATTCAGTAACTGAAATGACAAAAAGGCATCGTTTACCTGCATCGGGGAGATGTGGGTACATCTCGGTCTAAGGGGCTATGTGGAGAGTAGCGTTCTGGTGGTGTGGGGGTCCTACTTGACACAGAGTTCTGTCGGAAATCTGCAGGGAAGCGCTCCTAGCAGGAAAAGGAAAACAATTAATTCATGAGATAGTTAATATGCACTTTGACAGTCGAGAGAACTACTGAGACCCTAAGTGCCCAAAGCACAATGTGAACGATTTCATTCAGTTCAGAAACAGAAATTTTCTGTGTCTGTGGATTACTGCTCTGCCACGCTGCTTAGGTTCAGAACAAATGTAGGAATCTGCTTACAGGAAGTCCTAAATCTGAGAAGACTGCAAGGGTGAGAACATAGAGGGGAAAAGAAAGTCAAAAAGGTATCCAGTCAAGATCAAAACAGGAGAGATTTCTCAGCAGCTCAAATGAGCTGCCAGGTAAAGAAGCACCACATACAGAACAGTGAAGATCATTTTTACACCTCCTCTTATTTGACTGAAATCCGGAGAGGTTTGTTTAGATTCTTGTACCAAATAAGCAATACACTGACTCTGCAATAGCCTGAGTTTCTATTAAGTCAAAATCAAAGCTCAATTCCCCTGCTGTTCATTCTCAGTCATGTCAAGCTTTTTAGTTTTATTTATTTTATTTACTTTTGTAAAGGCAGACTGGGGGAGCTTCCCTCCCTAAATAGATAAATGATTAATTATGTGGCTACAAACAGTGTGGTTACATTATTTGATCTGTGAGGCAGTCTGAATGTAGGATCCAAATGGTGTAAAAACCTTAATCATTCATGGTGGTCAGACAATGTCCCCTGCCATAAGAGAAAAAAAAAAACTTGCATGCTTAGCCAAAATGAAAACTAAACTCTAAAGATGCTGGTAATCAGGTAGGAAAGTCAAGACTTGACAGAAGAGGGCGCTACATACTTACTGAACACACAAAGCTACACAAACATCTCAGCAGATGTGCTAGTGACTTGCAGCTATTCACATAAACTAGATTCAGAAGTCCATAGTTATCTCAAATCCAAAGGGCAAGTTATTCAACCTACATCTACATCAACATCAAAGGGCATTTGTGAACCACTAGTGAAAATGGCCAGGACACATCCATGAAAAAGACCAAGACTGAAAAAGACCAAGATTAATTCTGCACAGCACATAAATCAACCCAGACACTTTTAGTGTCAGGAATTCCACTTCAACACATCCCCACCTGTAATACTGACCACTCATAACAAAACAGACTCACACTGAAATGTTAAAAATAAAGCAAGATGACTTAGTTTACAAAAGAAAACATTTCTCCAAACAGCTCTACAACTTAGTTTACTGGGCAAACAAGTTTATCGTTGTATCTTAGCCCTGCCTACAGTCCACAAAAACTCCTGCAAATTAAAATAGCCCACAGGCAACTCAAGAGTATAGCTTTCACAATAAATCTCACAAGCTTCCCTCCCTCAACCATCTCCAGCTGGCATCAGTGTTACACAAACTCCATCCAAGAAAGAAATGGCTCCACCCGACTGAGTCTGAGACCTAAGTTGGAGCTGTAGCTGAAGCTCAAGGCTGAGACAGTAGCATGGAGTGAGTCAAAGATTTGTGTGTCCATTGCCCGCACCCGCTTCCAATTGAGCAACTCTTTGAACAATGTATCTGTTCTCAATTGACTCCAATTTTCCTCTTCTTTTTCCTTAGTGAGTGGGCAGATTAGTAGTGCACGCATGGAGGTCTTTACCAGAAACAAACCATTGGGACTGCTCCCTACAATTCCTCCTAGGATAATTCCAGCATAACTCAAGGCTCATAAGATCACACATTTCATATTATCAGAACACAAGGATAAAGAGATTCCTGTACTCTCCTGCTGGGAAGCCATCCTAAAGAGCATATACCTGATAGACATACATGATTAAGAAATTCCTCCATACAGACGTAGTGAAGCCACACATTATGTGCTTACGAACCCACACTAAACAAAGAAAGCCCATCTTGTACAAGTGTGACTGTTCCAGAGCATCTTGCTCTGAAAACAGCATAAAACAAAAACTCAAAAAAATTACAACTTTGATCCATGAGAGACACAAGAGGAAGGCAGTAAAGTTAAAGAGAAAGAGAAAGAAGAGATGAAAAAACAAGTTCCACTGTGATTCAGCCAGACTGTGGACTATGGAAAGTAAGAATAAAAAAAAAAAAAAAAAAAAAAAAAAACTGCACAAGCAAAGCAATTCCTGCCATCACCCTCCTCCATTTTGCAGAACCCAATGCTAAACTTTTACTGCAGTAACCATGGGAGGAGTAACACTGGCATTAAACTACTGCAGGTTTTCAACATCTTTGCTTTCTAAAATCATTACTGTTCCATTACAAAAGCATCAAACCACCACTCACGGTTGATCTAAGAGCTACAATGCATTGGATAAACTGCACTATGGCAGTGCCAACAAACACAGGGAGGGGCAGAGGCTAACTGAGGAAAGCCTATTATTTTGACTCAATAGTAACGTGGCCATAGATAGGACAGAACACTGGAGAATATCAGCCAATTTTCAGTGGTCCCTGTGGCTGCCAGGAGGAGGAAGCTCTGATTAAAGCTGCACTGAACTGTAATCAGAAGTTCATAGAAAACAAACCCACGATCATTAGGGCAAGTTACTGGTATGCTGTGCTGGCTTTAAAGTTGTGCATATAACACATTCAGCTATTGACTTTACAACTTGTGTGTTCACCACTAAGTGTTTTGTTCAGGTAGAGAAAGAGCGGGTGTTTAGCTCATTAGCCACGCTTTCAAGCACTGACCTTTGATAAATAACCAGGTTTCCAAATAATGAATACTCATGCAGTTATCCATATTTCACACAACTGGCTTTCAACATGTTGAACATTCTGCAATATTCAGTGTTTACGGCAGCTGGGTCTATGCTGCAGTAAAGATGGCAGGCTAGGTGTGGAGGGATGTTGAAGCGTGCCACTGTTTAAACATCTAGTTTTTGTGTGTGTGTGTGAGATATGAAATGTGAGAAAAACAGTTATGAGTTGTGAATGAACTTCTTTGAAAAAAATCAATTGAGAAAAGTGTAGAAGCCCCATTTCCCAAACCATAGTATGTGTATTAAATTGATTAGTTCCCCTAGTTTGTGTTCTTCGTTGCTCTTCCCCTATTCTGCTCTTGACTAACATCACTGGTGATTAAAAATTCAGTCATTTTAAGCCCCTTTTTTAAAAAAAAATTATTCTTCAAGTGCATTTTTGAGTAATTGCACTTAACTGTTCTAATCTAAGTGAATGACTGAGCATCTGGGATGTTTAAAAAAACTTATACAAAAAACAGTGGAAAAAACTGTCAAGAGATGCAAGACAATTATGCTAAAATACAAAAAAAGCTTTGTCTCCCAACAGCCACTTCAAGAAATGCCGAGGAGGAAATGGCAAACTGAAGTAAGGGCAACTGTTTCAGATCAAGACAAATAGGAGACACTGTGTCAGAGGAGCCTTCAGTCTTCAAGCAAGCTACTGTGCAACATCATTGCCACCCTGCAGCTTCAATTACAGGGCACGGGCCAGCACCACATAGGAATGATGCCTAAACTAGAGCAGCTTATATTTTGGGAAATCTGGTGGTGTCGTGAGACAACTGCCCATTCTGTCTTTACCACAGACATGATGGCTGTACTACAATGAGACAAGGGACACCAGACATTCAGGGTTGGGTAATAAGAGCATTGTACAGCATTTCCCATCTATTAGTGTGTGCTGCTCGAGGTCCTAAGCAAAGATTTGGATTCACAGTAACCTACTCGTTATCCACCTTCACTGATAGACCATGCCTTGTAATTATGTCTGAGTAATGGTGCATTGCAGCGTTCACATTTAGTAACAAATAGACACAACATAAGGATGAAAACTGGACATATACCGTAATTCACACTTTTTAAATTCACACCACATTCCACTGATGCTGGTTTATGGCCTGAGGTCTGAACCAGAGTGATGATAAACACCATGTCACTAAGATGGTGTGTTTATGGATATACAGTAGTTTACACTGCTAGATCTACATACACTACACAGCATTGTGTCAGCACAGAATTATGAAGTGGCTCCACCTGTCATTTCTGGCACAGAAGAAAGGGAGGGAGAGAGGGAAACAGGAGAAGTTGCTAAGTTTAAAAAAACAAAACGTATAAATTCCTTAACACACACACACACACACACACAACAATATTGATAACAATGAGTGTCCACATTAGTGTTTATGATGCAAAGAACATTGAACCCACCAGCCCTATCCAGGCTTCATATGTTGCACAAATAAAGAAAAAGCATAAACAAAGTTTGGATCCATAAAAATTCATCCAAAGACATGAGGTAAATAGTTAACAAGCTGCTATCTTCTCAAATTAAATTTTAATATTTTTGTACAAGTAAATATCAATTTGATGCCATCTCACTAAACAGTCATATGGGGTGGGGGGGCATATGAAGCAAAGACAAATGGTGGTAGCTTCAGCAAAAATATTCCATCTATTTTAGTCTCTACTTTTAAGAAACATTCAAACTACAGGATTTTGCTTTCCATTTGCATGTTTACTACACTTTACAGTCCTCAGTTTTACTTCCAAAGTTCTCTCCATGCACTGCTATATATTTTAAGTTTCTTCAGTCCTCTATACAATCTACATTTACATTCTTGGCATAGCCTCGCACAGTACAGTATTCAGTAATGAGAACCAAAGTGTGGCTGATCTCTGGGATACTGGGGCTAATACCTCCTTTCCTTTTCTCTCCTTCACCACGGCCACCCACCATCAAACTGCCCCTGATCTGAACGATATGTACAAGATTAAAGGCCAGATGAAGAATGGACAGAAGATGACTTAATTTATAGTAACTGTTAGAAACAGTTATATTTAGTTTTTCAGTCAAACTTCAGATACAATTTCAAGCCCAGCTTTGAGGAGTATAGATTAAAGTTTTATTACTTTAATCTCCAATGTCAAAATCCAAATGTATATGAAAGAGAGCATGGGGACATTAAAGTGCTGCAGCATTGGTACAAGACAACATACATAATTTGTGACAGTCTCCACAACAAATGAGCACAAGGGTGAATGTATCGATTATGATGGTGGTAATGATGCCGTGAATACTTGAAGGCTCAAAAAACAAAAGCAGTCTTACTTGATCACAGCGTAGGTGGTCTTGAAAGGCACTCTCTCGCACTGCAAATATGTTTGAGACACAATGAGGGATGAATAAGAGTCTCAAGGCTTATTTATACATGAAGGGTGCCATGAGCAACACATTTTTTCTACCACTATTAAAATTTTTCCAAAAAGCTTTAAACTACAGCAGCATATCAAGCTCATCACACATCTGGAGCTCATTATGCTTCGACTTAAAAAGACGACTGGTTATAAATTTGAAGACTCAAACTCATTATGCCTAGATTTTTCATACAGTGCTCCTTTTCTTATTTATCATAAAGTTCTGATAAAAGAAAAACATGAAATTAAAAGACAAGAGATGAGAAGAGAGGCTTCAGATTCAACAATAATGTGAAAGAATTGTCTAGGATGTAAATATAATGCAATCATCATCCATCCATCAAATCATCAGGGTTCAGGCCACAAGACCAGATGAAAGAGAGACTTAGACTTTGTCCCCAACCATCTATACCAGATGCATTCATTTTATGTACAAGCCTTTTACAAAAATTAATGTTTTAACATAGGATTTCAAAGAATGCAGGTTTTCATTGTTTAGGCCACACTCTTACCAAAATATTTTTAATTATTAAATATAATGAGCTCTTCCTTTGTCCATACACCAATTCCCAACCAGCTTTCATGAAAGTTAATAGAAATACACTTAAATGGCTGTCTTAGTATGTGGTCTCAAATATTAAACATCTGTATGATTAAAATGTGAAGTATATCATATCATGTAATAGAAAGCATACCAAATGCTTAAATTGCAACAGGTGTTTCCATGAACAGCGAAGATAAATCTAAAGGGTCAGTATGTTATACATTGATTGTGTCTCTGCTGGTGTTAAAGTATAACTGCTACCATAAAAATGATATCTAGTTTTAACTGCAAAGTCAGTCCTAGTGGCCAGTTATGAAGGGCAGTCATTAAGATTGTTCCTTTGGCAATTTTTTTGGAATGTTAACATACTGCTCAAACACCTTCATAAATGGCACCAACCCTTTTTTTTTTTTAATTTAAAAAAAAAAAAAGGGGGTGGGGGAGTGGAGGAAGTCATTTCCCTCACCAACTTTTCCCATAAAACATGCAGGGTCCACAGTCCCCATGAACACACCAGGAGGCCTGAAAAGCACAGGGAATCCAAAGTGCTTCAGTTTGCTTTTCTACCCCAGGGGAAAGAAAAACAGACAGGCTGATCAATCAGCAGGGATGAGGAGAGGCATGCTGCCCATGGAGCTGCCATAATAGACCCTAAGCTTAACGGCTAGCAGTGCACGTGAAAAAGACATACTGGCCAGTCACAGAGCTCACTATGCAAAGAAGAAGTAGGGGGAAAAAAGAAATACAAACATCCTTCCACTAAAGCCACAGCCAGCAGTACTCCCTGGACATCAGCTTAGCTTAGCACAGCACTAACATGCCAAACCAAACAAGAGGGTCACTCCTTTCAGAGTGAAAATAGTGCATATTTTTAGGTCATTACTGTCAGTTCTAAGATATGCTTGTATCCATTTAATGCTGAATGCAAAGTCACTGAGGTGAGTGCATTTACACCAACAAGTTTTCACTCTTGACTGTAAACACTTTTTACCAGCTTCACTTTTCAAGCAATTCATTTCTATCCCTGAATGCCAAGTCTTTTTGGTATTTCTGGTCCAGAACAACCACAGCCTTGCACTCCAACCCACCAGAATCTTTGAAAGTGAACACAAAGTCCTTCACTAATGTGCCTGCTAGCCTGCTGTGAGGAGAATGATGGACAACGATGTTTAAAACAGGGGCAGTAGGGATGGATATGTACCCTACCCTGTTTGATGGAAGAGGCTGGTGACACACAGTCCTGGCTAATCTAACAAATTTAGCACTGACACAAAAGCCTTGGTCCACAGTGTCACAAAACCATGTGTCCCTGCCATAGATGGCCATCCCCAGTTGGAAAAATACTTAATAAAAAGAATAAAATAAAATAAAAATAAATTAAATAAATGTTAAAAAAAACAACAAAAAAACAAAACACACACACACTTCTCCATAGTTGGAAAAGCTTCATGTTCCAGCACAGAATCAAGCACCTCATAAATGCAACCATCATGATGTAAAATGCAACAATTAGCACCCAGACAGGGAGCCTAATTATACCTCAAAAGTAGTTTTGTTTTGGCCCCGTTTGGTGGCGCTGCTGGTGATATTGACAATTTGTTGAACCATGACAGTATTTAACCACACAAGCTCATGCCCAGATTTCAGGATTCTCAAAAGCATTTACTTATTTTGTGACAATAGTGAACTTAGAGTCTGAACACAGTTATATCAATGCCATGAGAAAAAATAACCAATGAACCACTGGGTATATTAAACCTATTAATCCAAACTTTAAATTTCTGATTTTCAAGAGCTTTTGTCACCTCTTTGCATGGTGTTTTCCCATACTTCTAGCCATGGATTGAAATCTATAGGTTTACAGAGTTCATCTCTTCTTGAATCATCTGTTTCAACTGACTGTTGATTGAAGATACTTTGAGTACCAGTCTTTTCCTGTACCAAGGTCTTCAACACCTTAATAGGTAAATAATAAATGCAAATGATGGGTCACAAAGGACATTGTTTTGACTGAACAATCCCTGTACTTGCCAGAGTGATGTGACTGTTTAAGTATAGTTTGGGAATATCAGCCAGCTCCCTGGTGTCCCCTCTGCTCCGATCTCACCCCCCTTTAGTCCAGCTCACGTTGCACAACAGCAGGCCTTGTGACTCTAAGGAAAAAGCAGCACCAGCCTTCGACAGCATCTGCCATCACAGCCACTATTGTACAGGGGCTTTTTCTCAGGATATCCAACACCATGGAAAACACAGGATCCTGTTCTGCATCCCACTCTCAAAATACGGAGCCAAAACAAGTGGAAAAACCTTTTAGAGGCTTTTCACCAAGGTTGATCACCTGATACAGCAGAACTCTGCACCTCAAAGGCAGGACAGAGGCCCTTGTCATTGACACTCCACATGGCAGCACTTACTGGGCTGCTGTGTTCCTGCCAGCCTGAGCAGCATAATGCACAATGAACCAATGGCAGGTCTCTCCCAGTTACGTCCCGTGCAAGCACCATTTAAAAAAAAAAAAAAAAAAACTCTAAACAATGATGGATACAGAGGCTCATCACTCCTTTAAAAACAAGGAGAAAGTCTTTGAATTAAATCAGAATAGTGGATGACTTTTTTCTATTTGGCATCCCCAAATCATTTTTCCAGAGATAGTGAACAGTTAAAATTCTAAGACAGGATCCAAGAGAACATAAGGTAATTTTAACAATTAAGACATGTGAGAATGGTGTGTGTGTGTGTGTGTGTGTGGGAGGGGGGGGATTGCTGCTTTTTGAGCTGAG
>JAOWBL010043693.1:0-25911 GCA_028564865.1 Zenarchopterus dispar | reverse complement strand
TATTATCTGACTTGAATTCATACTTTATATAAAAACATGTGTTTGCTAGGCTTTCAGGATGTATTGCATTGAAGTCTTGAGTGATGTTGTTATTGTGTTATCAAAAGGTGAATGGTTAGATTAGACTATAGTTTATTATAGTTTATTAAGCCCACAACTGCCTTTAGTTTTGATTTCAATTACTGAAAGCATACTGTGTTAGGTTGGAACGAGATGACCGACTTAGTCATTGAAGAATATTTAATTTCTTTCCCCTCAAAAAGTTTTCAATTGTTTTTGCGCCATCCAATCACCCATGAGCCTCTTCTACTGGTGGCCATACATGCTGATAACAGTAACACTGCCTTCACCAACAGACTTTAGACATATGTGGAAAACGTATCTGTGAAGTCACCCAAAGGTTTTCTGAAGACTAATTTTGGACCCTCTTTTTCCTCTTTCTGCCAGGTTTCCCTGAGAATGCAACAACAGTGTTATGCTGCTAAAGTTTTATCAGTGATTTACACTTTGCTGTAGAACCTCTGTATTTTCATTAGGGAAAGCTTCTCTAGGTAGGAAGGTAAACCTTGACAATCATGTCCTTAGATTGTTCAGAGTACTATCTTCTACTAATGTTGAGTTCTGTAGGTGTGTTTATTTATTTATTTACCTCAGTTTACAACGTTGAATCTGTCCACTGCAGAGATGACTTATTTGTAGGGCAAAGTGATCCAAAAACATTTCAGATATGGTTAAAGAAAAAAAAGCAATTAATTTGCTTATGATTTACACTGTTGTTGATAAGTTGTCAAGCACTTTCAAGCTAAAAGGGCCAATTCCAAGTGATTCCAGGGGTTTCTTAGACTTGTTCAGGGTAATTAAATATTTTTCTCTATGGAAATTGAAGAGAGGGATATTACTTCATAGATAATCCAATATGTCCAAATATGACGGAAAATCATTTTGGTTATTTTTATTACTTCTTTTGTTTAATTATATTACTAATATATACTGATACAATATTTACTACATTATTATTATTATTGTTATGACTATCATTATTACTATACAATGTTTGGAAATGCAACAGAGAATCTGCCAAGAGCTTTAAAGTTTATTCTGCTTTATTATATTCTTAAAGAGGAGACCCTCTGTTTTGAGATCTTCATTAATTCAGTTTGCTCAGCCAGCTAGTTAATTAGTGCATTGTTGTCATGTAGGGGTAGGCTGGGAGCTTGTCACTCGCAACATGGAGATACCAAGCTCAGCACAACAGGGAGTACGGAGTGATGATTAAGACAGGGTTTACTCTAATGAACTGTTTACAAGGTACTCATTTCTGAGGGTGGAAAATCAGGGATGTTGTGTGAAAAATTAAATGCAACCAAAGTATATGATGAGTTGTAGATCGGCTGAGCACTGGTGGCAGAAATATACCACCACACTACAGATGTGTAAACCCCCATGACAGATGGGGGGAGTCCTGTGTGTAGTGCTTTGTATAGTAAAAGCAAACTGGTTACAAAGGCTTTTGTTTTATTCAGTATATTTAATATATTTTGTGTTCACAAACTGACAGCCAGTATTCAGCATTTTCGGCTCAAATTGATAGCAGCATATTAGCTGTACTATTAGCATGTACATCCCTTTTGTAAATCCAAAAAACTTGCAGACACAATAGATTTATGACAGATCAGAATCCAGGTCCATGGCTTCGCTGGAGTCATGGACACAGGGTTCAGTAATATATTGGATGAAAAAGTCCATCCATCCTCTATTGCCTATTGGAGATTGGGTTGTGAGGGGTAGTAGCCTAAGTGGGGAAGCCCAAACTTCCCACTGGTCCACTGACATTATCCTGGAAAAGCCACTGGTAAAACAAAGCAATTTTAATTTAGCTTATAGAATGTCTAATGCTTTGAATAGACAGCCATCCTCCTCACAATATGATGTGGCTACATGTTTCGTAGCTCACAAGACAAAAACAAGTCTATAAAAGTGTTGGCTGAAAAATGAAAGCAAGTTAAGGGTGAGCCACACTCCACAAGAACAGAGAAATTTCTTCATGTTCATGAGGTAGAAAAAACAAGAACAAAGTTTGTCTTGGAAAGGACATTTCCTACTTAACAAGAAACTCAACTGCTGAACTCCTGGAAGTCCTCACAGGCCCCTCCCTCTGCAGCACCTATGTGCAACTCATAGTTGCCAGACCAGAAAAATAACCAACATTTACATGAAACATCAGAAAAATCCTTTTTTTCATGAATGATGAAAAAATAGAGAAATCCTTTGATTATATAACATAAAAAAAGAGTATGGATCAGTATGAATCAGTTGAAAACACTGCAAAAATTCAAGATGCGTCAGAGCGACAAATTAGAAAGGGCTGTCAGGAATGAGTCATAATAATTTCTCGCCCGCTTTTACATGTCACAGACTAGTAACTCAAAGGCAAACACTATTTAATATCACATTGTGTTTAACAGGAAGTGTGTGTACACTAGGTACAGTGCAGTCTGTGAGAATTAAAATGTCCCCAAGTAATGATCCTCCAGGCACTGCAGTGATTTGTGCCACTTTTCGCTCCTAAGGTTTGGTTACATTTCGAGTGTTGGGTGGATACCACGCATAGAGATTCTTCACAAGAAAAAGGAGAGGAGGTAGGTATGTTCATCCCCGAAACAAGTCACAGCTCTGAGAAACAAGTCCAAAACACCCTGTAACAGGGAACTCCTGACATTTTATAATATCTTCACAAAAAAACAAGTCAAAAGTCACTTATAAGTAGAACTGGCAACCCTGCACACATTTACTGTGACAGAAACAACAGAACAGGGAAGATGGTGGAAGAGAAGAATGACATGTTTGAAATGAAGCAAGATTTGTTGTTCCTGTTTGTGATTGCTGAGGAGATAGAAAAAAAGAGTTGCAGTACAAACTTTTGGAAAAACAGGGATGGCATCTGCTTCTCCGCATTCACCATGCCCATTTTATATTTCTAGCCAGCCGCAGAACATTTTTCTTGCACACCACACGAGAAAAACGTTCTGCCCAGATGTCACATGGTGAAGTTTGAGGATGACACAGCAGTAGTAGGAAGCATCATCAACAGTGAGTCTGAATACAGAGATGAGGTGGAACACCTTGTGATCTCCTGCAGAGAAAAACAACCTCTGCATCGACATCAAAAACCAAGGAGGTGGTTGTGGACTCCAAGAGGGGCAGATACGCCCCTCCTCCTTGTACATTGGAGAAGCTGCTGTGAAAGTGGTCTCCAGCTTTGTGGGTGTACACCTGATCGAGGACCTCACCTTGAGCTGCAACACTTCCTGTCTGGTCAGTAAGGCCTACCAGCATCTCTACTTTCTCTGAAAGATGTGGCACCAGCCTGGGGATCCCAGTCCGGAGGTGCCTCTAGTACTATGTGGTGCAGAATGTCCTCAGCACCTGAAGCACCATGTGGCACGGCAGAGGAAGGCTCTGCAGAAGACGGTGAAGGCTGCACAGAGAATTGTGGAGAGTACCCTACCCAACACCATGGACATTTTCACAATCAGATGCAGGAAAAGGTCCATCTGCATCCCGAGAGTCCCCATCCACCCTGCCAACAGACTCTTTAACCATTTCCCTTCAGGCGGGTGGCTGCAGAGCATCTGGACAAAGACCACCAGGCTTAGGAACAGTTTCTTTGCAGAAGCTGTTAAATTGCTGAACCAGGGTAAGATTCTGCTCAGTTTATTGTTTTTGTAATTTAATTGTTCTCAATACAGGCTATGACTGACTGAATCTGAGATAAATCTAGAAGTGTGTGTGTTTTAATACAAGCCAATTAAAGTTTTAACCTGAAATCTGGCATGTTGGCAAGCCTGTCTGCACATCATAGCGGTTACCTGAATAGATTTATGGATGTATATACTACTTTTATTTACATGTATAACACATAATCTGTGTTGAAAGCTGGGATAATTAGCAAATACTTGCAGAAAAAGGATTTAAAATTAAATGTTAAATATATTTACATGTATATAAAATTGCTATGTAAGGAGGCACAACCTGAAACTAGTGTTTTTGAGCCCCTGGGTCTTAAAATGTATGCCTTATTTGTTATCAATGCCTGGATCCAGGCAACGATGCTGGCTCAGCACATTCTTTATCTGCTTTATCAGTGATGTCTGGTCTTGGGGACACGCCTGTCAATGTCTGAACATCAGGCCTGGACCTGCTGCAGCGATAAATCCTTTTGAGGAGCTGTCATCAGTTCTAGGTTTGTGTAAGATAAATAACTGCATTAATTGAAAAAAAAACAGTATCATGAAAACAAGAGGTAGTGTTAAGAAAGTAACAAACTGACATTTCAACAGATCCCTGCAGCCTACTTTGATTCTCAGGGTCTGTGTCTTCTTTGACTCTTCTGCTTCTCCATCTCCCCGCTGTGCTGTCCCACTGCCTCCACCTCATGCACTCCACTCCTCTGGCCCTTCTCCCACTTTGTCCTTTTTAAAATGAGGCTGATGCTGAAATACAATGGCAATCGATAAGTTAAACATATTTTGCAGGACAGATACTATAAAGTTTTCACAGTCGCAAACCCCATACTGTTCTCACTTAAACAAATGTGGCCTTTCACACTGTTAACATAAAAATAAAAATTGAAGTGGAATGTACAATATTGCTAATTTTAGGTGTGAAAGACTGTAAGCTGTCGGTGATATATGTACAAATCCCAGCATAAACACACAGGACTACATGCAAATACATTAATTTAGTGTCATATGTTGGTCAGTGTCTGAAATCTTAGGCCTTGGAGTTTAGCAACTTTGAGTAGCTAAACAAATTGTTGTAACCCAAAGTATCTAGTTTAAATGTGTGGAACTTTTCTGTCATCTTGCCACAATATTTCATAGCTTCCCTATAGTCCATATACAAATGCTTTACAATACAGTCTTGTATAGCCACTAAAAAAACACATACAGCAGCTATTTATATATACCTCTTAAGTTTTTTTTCTCTCAATTGGCGTAATGTTGAAGTTATGAAAGTATTTCTCTTTCTTGTCAGTAGACATACTATTTTCCTGTTTGGTAGTTTTCTTGTTTTGTATTCTTTCCAGGTTGAGTCTGTAATCAAATCCACATTTACCACTTTGTTGACTCATTAACACAGGGCTCAAATTATCACTTGTGTGGGAGCCTCCAAGAGCAATAAAGCATAGCTGGTTCAAAAGAGAAAGTTTAAGCTTAATCTTAAAGATAGAGAGGATGTCTGTGTGTTGAAGACAAACAGCAAATCTGGTCCTGCAAGAAAGGGACCTGAAATCCAGGCCTTTATGTCTTAACACAGGTCATTAAGTAGTAGACTGCATAAGAAGAACTGTGAGGTCACAAATAAGTTTTCTTAAGTGTTTTGAAGTCTTTTCTTTTCTTGTGTTGTGTCATGTTGACCTGGGGAGATTTGGACACACTCACCTAAACTCAGTCACAGTTAGCTATTTTAGCTTAACTGAACTTGATAATGCTAAGTTATGATGGTAAGTATTATAACTTAACATCCATCTGACATGAGAGCTGAAGCGGGGACTAGGAGAGCTCTGCTGGGATCTGCAGTCGCTTGGATGGGTTGGACCTGCTGCTGTTTGGTATCATGTCGTGAGTAACTGCAGGTCCTGGCATACTTCCACTGAAAGGGTCTTCAAAATGTTCTGCTATGACTTTTGACTCCTTCTGCCAATCCATGCCAGAAGAGCTGTGGAGCTGCCAGCAAACATTTACAACTGGATCACCATTTCAAACATAAGTTCAGTGGCTACATCAGAAACAACTGTTGCATTTGGACTCTTCTGGGCCGACCCATAGCCAGTCGTGGTGGTCTATTAGTGGAGGCCAAAACATGTGTTCTTTAAAATATGACTGTCTATGCTCTTTTAGTTTTTTTATTCACAGCTCAGAAGTCTGTACAGAGTTAAGCACTAAGCAAAAGTGCTTTATATAACATTACCTGTCATTGTAAAAAAATTGTATTTCTGTTGCAAAGTTGGAGATTTTTATCATGGGGTCAATGGAGAGTTCCTCGCATTTGAAGCCAGTCCCCAGAGGCTAGTCAACAACCCACAACTTTCCATGAAATGTTGTTTGTTTTAATTTGGCTAACTGGTTTTATTTGACTTAATGGGTATCAACTGCGTTACAATGAAAATTAATTTTCATGTATGGTAGAAATGTTTTTAATGTATATTCTAGGAAATGTTTGATATATATATATATATATATATATATATATATGGCCTAAATTTCCAGTGTAACTCCCTTCATGGTTCATCCGTGTTTGTGAAGGTTTGATGGGAAACACCTATCTATCAGAATCAGAAATTTGATTTAGAAGGTAAAACACAGGATGTCCTTTTTTATGACAACTACAGTGAGATTAAATCCCGGGTTAGAAACGATTCAAGGCATTTTTCTAGAGATGGTCTTTCTCATTGACTCAGAGGATATAAAAGCTGACATAAAGCATCACATCTGTGGGATTCTGTTGATATTCTGTCTATAGTGTCCTTCATGCTTGTACTCTCCTTTGGAATAAAGTCCCCAAGGCTGCATGTCAGATTTTGTGACTTCTTTTGGTCCTCCTTCTATCCACAACATACGCTAGGTAATGGCGGTATACTAAAAGTGAGAAATATTTTCTCATTGTCTTATGGTCAATATTGCAGGGCCAGTTGGAATGTTGTGACTAACTTTGATCTTTGAAGAAGACTCCTCAATCACATGAAGACGCTGTTTTCTTTCAGAAGATTATAACCTAAACCAGGTTAATAGAGTTCTTAGTTCCTATATGGCCCCGTGATTCTGTATATGACTAATTTAGTTAAAGTTTGATACTTACCAGGGCAGTGACATGTACAAATATAATCTATGTGTACAGTTGGGACCTCAGAGGAGTGTTGGTTAGCTGAGGTGGAAGTAAGCAGGTGGGATATTAGAAGCCACAGGTAAGAGTCTCCCTAGTCATTGCCATTACTAACATATCCATTCTCCCTTCTATCTTTTTATTTTCTTCATTTCAGAGGTCCAAAGAGGACTCCCGTCCTGCCTGTATCACCTCCAGGGCACATAATCTATTTTTGCACAGACATACGAAGTGAAAATCTGTTTGGAGCCACACCTTCTCATGCATTTGACCACAAAGACATGTCTGCACATGAATTCCTGTTTGTGGATATAAACTGGGTTCAGGCTACATGCACAGCCCTGCTGCTTGGCCTTGTTTTTTCTTTTTCTTGTTTTCTATTTTTTCTGCAGAAGTATAGACAGGCAAGCAAATAATGTTGCACATTCTGTTCCCTCTCAGTCTCCGTCCATCTGGGTCTGCAGCAGCCTCTGGAGAATGATCATCCATGAGAAAGCTCTAATCTCCCTACTTCCCCACCACATCTCCTTACAACTTGTTTTCTCATTGTCTTATGGTCAGTTCCTTGTCCTCACACCTTGTCAGGTTTTCACTACCTACTCCTTCCTCCCTCTTGACATTCCCTTGCAATCCTCTGAGAGATACTTCGCTCAGATTTCATGAACGTGTTCTTAGTCACAACAGATTAATTATAGATGAACATACATAAATCAGAGTACCGGAAATCTCTTGCTGCTGTTTCACACAATAAATATTGCCCTGAGGGGCAGAGAAATTATGATATGGTCATTTAACAAATGCTTTTATCTGAAGTGAGCAGTAATAAAAGATACATTTTTAGCCTGGCCCTTGAAGGGCTTTTTGTGGATTTGTGGGATTCAAAAAGCAGCATGCATTTACTCTGCACAAGCTGAATTGTTGCCTGAATGGTGTTTTTTTTATGTCCACAGCTTTTGGTCCATATGTAGGGCACACATAGAGTCAGTGGAAAAGAGCTTTTCCCCTCTAGAACCTGGTGGAAAATAAATATCCAAGCACATCCAAGACGTGCAGAGACTCTGGCACATTCACATAAGCCCTCCTTGAAAGTGAATAGTAAACACACTGCCTCTGTCACGACTCCCTGAATGCCTAAACTCAAATTTCTTTCTGGAACTTCATCTTCTCCTTCTTCTTTTAAACTCTTCGATGAAACAGAATCAGTTTTTCTTGTCAGTCCTCTGTTGCTTCATCACTTTTTAATAATCCTCCTCTCTTTTAATGAGTTCTGTTATGCACACAGGGGGCAGAGGCAAGAGGCCAATTTGCGATTTCACTTCAGATCAGATCAGAGAAAGCAAAGAAAATACAAGGAGTAGAAAACACATATACAATTTCCTTCTCTTTTCAGTTTCGCTCACGAGAAAGAACCTTGCATCCTATCTTGTCTGTCTGGGGAATAGCAACTCCTGAGCCACCATTTTGGAAGCATCCAGTGGAAGAGTGAGTCACCAGAGAGAGATCCTTGGTGAGTGCAGAAGCAGGGAGGAAGGTGAAAAATGCTCATGTGTGGGACTGTACCCATCAAATTTCTTTGCTACCAAGTCAGAATCCTTTGAACTTGAGCAGCTGATACCGAATCCTGATTTGATACTTTGGTAATCCACAAAAAAAAAGAAAGAAGCCTTTCTGTCTTTTCCATCCAACCAAATCTCAAATTGCAAACAACAGAAGCTGCTGTAGCACTGCATTTGCTGGCCAAATTGTGAATCAGGTTTTTGTGAGCCAGTGTTCCTAAAGTAGTTACAAGTTTCACAATTTCCATATAATTGCAATGGATGCTATAGAGAAGAGGAATACAATTATGGGAGAGATTTCTAAAAAGACAGTAAAAAATCCTTCTAAATATGTTTAGAACTATAAATAAATTCTCTTTTGTTAATTCCTATTTTTATGTCACAATTTAACCCTCTTCTTTGATCCTGACTGTAAGCCAGTACAGCACCACTGAATAATTATTACAATCATTACAATAACTAGTATATTCTTATAATGGGAGTAGGAAACAGGATCCAAAAGCAAACACCTTGAGGATAGTCAGTAATGTATTTTTTAAGGAAATATTACTAGAAAGATTTGGAATGGGAGATGGTTGTAATCAGTTTTAGGAGAAGTAATGGAGGATTTGTTAAGCAAACTGGTAGATGGCCAGATGAGCTAGGGAGCTGGGAAGAATCTGTCTGGAATGCTGAAGCAGGAAGACGATAATGTGGCTGAACCAGACAGCAAAGGTGTTGGAAGATGAGGAACCAGATGAGCCAGTGAGCAGGTCCATGTGCAAGGAAGGTCCAGTAGAATGATCTGCAGACAGACGAGAAGATTGGCAACACAAGTGGACAAGAACATGGAGGATTAGAACAAAAAGGTAGAATTCTCAAACTACTGATCAAGAACTGGAACGTGTTACCAAGGCTGGGCAAACAGCGATCTGGCACCGACAATAGGTCCCCTCCTTTACGTACACTGCTGATGAGATGACGAGCCGGTGAGTATTCTCAGCAGCCGAAATATGCCCATCAATCTCACAACATGTATATGAATAATTATTGTTTTTGTAATTATTATTATCAACCAGCAGTGCATTTGCAGAAAACCTATTAATTTTTGCAGTCTGTATAGGGAGAGGTGAACATCTCCTGCTGTGACTGCAGTTCAGAGCAGCTGCTGTAGGGGGGAGGGGCCAATGGCAGCACCGGCTGCTTGTCCTGAAGAGTGAGAACAATAAAAGCCTTCTACTTAAAGTCAACAAAAAGTGTAGTGATAACTGACTAGAGGGGTCTGAGAACTCACTATATGAGGAAAAAGTTGCTAATTTGGCAACACTGACATCAGCTCACTAACTACAACTTCTAGTCTAGGGTGACAATTACACTAATTCCCTGCCCGACATGATGAGGTTAGTTAACTTTATATTTTTGCACTGGCTTAATAAAAATTCTCCCATTCTTTTTTACTAATTTTTGTTGCTGGAGGAGTTGCAGAGTGGGGAAGATTAGATAACAGAATGAAAGCTGTAAAAACCTTCAGCTTTCATTCTTGGACTTTGTCTGTCTTTCAGATTCGTGTGCAATGGCTAGCAAGACTGGCTCCACCACATAGGAACTACCTAGAGTAAAATGGGATGATTAACTGCAACATGATCAAACCACTTTCTTTATGTAGCATATTTAAAAAAAAAATCATGAATGATAGCTGTAGGACAGTTAAACAACTCAGTATAGCAACACCAGCTCTGACTGTATGGGGGACATAGATTTGCTTTTTTGACAAAAGACATTTACACATACAGTTGAATCAGGGTACAGGTTTAGCTTGATTATGCTGTTTAACTGGACTGTTTTCTTTGTCCTAATATACATGCATATGAAGAGTGCATTGGGCTTTTCTGTATGACCCGTTACGTCACACAGAGATAAATCCTTGGTTTAGCTGGTGATAGCAACTTAAAGCTACATACATTTTGTACATCCTGTAGGCTGGAGATTTATTTTGTTCTCTGCATTGCTTGGTATTGACTTTGTCCACTACTTCAGGAGCAAAGTCTGGAGTGTGAACTGTGCAGCCTGTTCAGATTGCCAATACCTATTTCAGTCACATTTAAATGCAGGGATGAGCTCAACTTCAAGTATAATCTGGGTGTGTTAAACCAGTTGTGAGAAGTTTGGTGAGTTGAATTCGGACTAAGATTTTAAAACTAATTTAAAACTGATTTCAGTCGGACTTATCCAACAATTAGACTTTTAATGATTTCATATGAACTTTCTGACTATTGTGCTAATGAATAAGAACAGACTGGCATGTCTTGTAATAGCACTTTTTCTCACCAAGCGCAATTCGTTGTTTCTTATGCGAGAACTAACACGTGAATTTTCTTGTGATATGCTTCCCCTTGTGGTCAGGGGTGGTATTGCTATATAGAGGGACTTGAAGAACTGCTACAGTTTCTTCTCCCGATGTCACCAATGCATGACATTACAGGTTAAAATCCAAAATGACATTCCCCAGACTTTTGTCTCCAATTCCTCATAAGAATTTGGAGCAGTGACGTCACAGTTTTCTGCTCTCAAAAGTCTTTGCGCAGACAATGTGGAAAACAATATAGTGCAGTTTAATTGGGCAACATTTAGGCTCCTTCGAAGATCTTCCCTGCTTAAGGCGGTTACTAATTTGGCCAGAGGTGAGCCAGTGATGCCAGCTAACTGAAAAATCAGAGGTGGAACATGTGAGTGGAACTAATCACATCTAACTTGCATCAGGAATATAACATGCCTCAGTGTAAATATGAAGTATATTTGATAATAACTATTAGCTTCCTGTGGCTGACATGAGAGCATCATCAAAGCCCACATGGACTAATGGGAAAAAAAGGAATTAGAAGTGTGAACGTAAATGTGGTTTGTAGTGTAAAGGGAATTGAGTTGTCAACAAGACTGAAAAAATGCTGTTTAAATACATCACAACAAACATCTGCATGATATTGCCAAACATAAAATGCTCTTTCAATGTCCTTTCAATCTTCCTGTGGAAAAAAAAAGTTATTAAATGTTTTTAGTTTGAGCTCCTGGGGGCGGGGGCTATTAGTACATTTTCTGGAAAGATCTAAACATACATAAACATAAACCGTATTAGCCAAATGTAGTTTGGGCTGCTTCTATTTTTTTTTCTTTTAAAGAGACTTTTCAGTCCTATCCAGTGTCGAAGCTCATGTGAACCAAATGGTGAACCTCATCACTGGGACCTCCAAAACAAAAACTTCTATTAAGACAGCTAAAAAGGTTTTTTAATGCTAAAACACCATTCTAAATTTTATTGGAAGGAATGTTTGCTCACTGGATCTTGTGATAATTGTGTATTGCTAATGGCACAATGTGACACATTACAGTTAATGCGACCGCAGAGTCAATGAAGAGACTCAAAAAGATAATGAGGGAAGAGAAAATTACTGAGTAAGAGAACCAACAAAATTAATCTTAGACAGCGTCGTAGAAGTGACTTAACCTCCACACCTGTAAGGTGACCTACTGAGCTAAAAATGACAACATTCCCTTTGTGTAAAATAATGATAAAGAGTAAGATGTGGGCTATAACTACTAGATAACTCTCACCAATAACAGATGTAATACATTAGCTTTAAAAAGATGTAAGAAAATATGTGCATGGAAAGAAAGAAAGGAAGAAAGAAAGCATGTCAGGATTGGATATCAAGACATTTATCAAAGGTAGAGTCTGCTTCAAGTAAAACTGGGACACCACTTTATCAAACTTGAAAAAATCATTTGTTGCGTTCAGAAAGTGTTCAGTGTTATAAGGTGATTCACAGAATTTGGACATATCTCAATGTATAAAAGTCAAGATTGAAAACTTTTTGGATATGTGTGACCTTCAGGCTCTGAGGTAGCATGAAAAATGATCATGTCACTGTGATAAATATAACCACGTGGACTTGGAAGTTCCTTGAATAAGAAAGATCATTTTGTCTGTTGTCAGTGGAAGCTGCAAAAGCAACTATTTGGGATTCCATGAGCTTATATCAGTACTCATGACATGGAGGACTTGTGTATGTATGAAAGTATCACTGATGTAGTGGTGAACACTACATTTGAATTTTAGTGAGACACATGCTACCATCAAGGTGACATCTCTTCCCAAGAGTTCTGCAGTTATTTCAACAGCACAATGCCAGACCTCATTCTGAATGACTTATAACAATGTGAATCTATCGTGTGTGTATGTATGTGTTTGCTTGTTTGGCCTTCTGCAGTAAAGTAAATCATAAAGAGGAGAATCAAATGACAACCACAGACAGAAATGTTGGGTTCAGCAGGAATTAAAACCAAATTTTTTTCTTGAAATACTACTAAAGCTTGTGTACATTTTCCCCAACTGATTAGCAAGTACCATTAAAAGGTTTGATGGAAACTGATAAACATGCCTCTCAACTTTTTCTAAGTATGTTTTGCATTAAATTAAAAAAAATCCACCTGAATACCTGAATACACTATTTATACTCTGTGAAGACGATGAACATCATTCCCTTTCTAATTTGTTCTTTTGGAAATGACAGGAACCATTCATAGATGAACTTGCTGTCTGTCTAAGGTATAACCTACTGTATGTGTGACAATGAGTGGGTGGTATGGGTGACAAAAAGCAATTAAAATATACACACACATATAAACACATACAAACATACATATGTATAGAGAGAGAGCAAGAGAGAGAGAGAGAAATGCCCCTCATCTTTACTTTTGTCAGAATTTACAGGTACCACTATTTTCTGTATTTACCTTTAATACTTTGCAGTGTAACCCATGGCTTGCAGTAGAATTCAACTGCATAACTGAAAAAAATAGTCCAAGTCAAATGCAACTAAAGTATGAAAGATAACATTCGGTCACTTAGCATCCATGGTTGCACAGGTCCCCAATAACATATTTTCACAAAAAAATCCCTACTCGGTACATATTAATTTCAAACATGGTTGGCTTCAAGGATGAACTCCTGCTAGTTATGTTGCTCTGTGCCCGGCCCAGGCATGATTGACCCACTCTTCCAATTCCCTGCTGCCCTCCTTTCAGATTACACCAGTCTTAATTGTGCTTCAGCACAATGACCACTTACTGTATGACATTAAGTGTAAGTTTGTTTAATCAAAACTTGTGATATCTAAGAATCAGCACAAAGGAGAGCAGCATTCAAACACTCCTAACTTTGTGGTGCTTTCAAAATTTTCTGGTCAGGTATACACCCCTCATATCTTTGAATTTCTGGATTATACTGCTATTTTGTTAAATTGTCACAAGGAACTATTGTAATTATACATCATATATACTTTGTGTATATACACCCTACTCCACATAAAAGTGCAAACGCACTGTGCACAAACACACCTCTTACAACAGGGACCAAAAAGTGTGTCATGCTCTAGCACAGAACGGAGAACTCAGACTAATTAAACAAATTTCTAGGCTTCAGTTGTGCTTGGGTATGGATTGCCTCGTATGAGTGGAACCTTAGACAATCTGAAACATTCAAAGTGTATGATTAATTCTCCTTTACCACAGTAGCTCTCACAAGAAAAATCAATTCAGACCCTTGTGGATATTAGCTAAATTAGAAGCAACATCAGCGATCCTGTCCAACATGCACAGAGTTGCAGAAATACTGAAGTAATCAGCATAACATAGTAATTACCAGCAAGGACAACTTGATTTAAGATCTCTGCTTTAAAGGGGACACTTGCTTACTAATTTGTTATACTATGGTACTGTACTTTGTGGGCACATTTTATTAATTTTTTTAAATACCAAGTGTCTTCCTTACAGCTAATGTGCATCGACTGTCCTGGGGATGACAGCAGTGAATGTTTGGTGCCACATGGTCTCAAACTTGTCCAGTCCAATCTGAAGGGCAGTCTATACACCACTCCACTTGGTGCTCCAGCTGCTGCAGTTATGAGAGGTCTGAACTTTGCTGGGGTGTAGTGTGATTGGTTATGGATGATGATGTCGCAGTTTGAGATGTTGTAATGGCTGCCTGCATGTATGTTTCTTCAGTGTTTGCTTAGATACAGTCATAAAACAACACTTAGAGTTGTTTTAACTAGAACACATCTTTTAGCCTGAACAAACTCATATCTCCATTTTCACTGAGTGACACCAATAATGGGGATGGATGGATGGATAGAATCAACCACAATGAATGCAAGGTGATGCTACTTGGATGAATTCAGTAAAGTCATAAAATGATGTTCAGAGTTGTTTTATTGTATAAAAAGAGCCTAAAATGACATGGTGTCAGAAGTGGAGCTATTTTGAGAACTGTTTGAGGGAACTACATTCAAACATAGACCACTGGCAGCAGCATGGACAGAGATACAATGAATTGACCTTGCCCTGACAAAGCCACACAAGTGGATGAAGGGAAAACAGCAGTTTGAGCACATCAGGCTGTGAAATAACTTGAATAATGCCTTTAAGGTTACACACTGGTGTACTGCATAGGAGGATAACAAGAGAGCAGTGCCAGCAATGTAATCAAAAGGAGATTTGACAGGTATTTTCTCCCAAAGAAAAACAAGATATATGAGCGAACTAAATTCAGTAAGAGAGTGAAGCACCCTACAGAGACTATGGACTCCTTCATCACTGCACTCTATGCCCTGGCAGAAAACTGTGAGTATGGAGAGGTGCATGATGAACTTCTGAGGGACAGAATTGTGGTAGGCCTGAGAGACTCTTTGCTGTCAGAGAGGATACAGTTTGATAAAGACCTCACTCTCATGAGAGCTATTACCATGGCTAAGCAGTCAGAGAAAATTAAATGGCAGCAGACTGACCTGAAAGGAGAGGAGCTTTGGATACTGTCCATGTGAGAAGAGGAAAGCAGAATAAATCCAAAGCAACTGAGCAGTCATTGGCTTACTAAAAAGCTAAAACACACACAAAGCAATGCAGAGAATAAAGAGTGTCCCAAATGTGGTCAATCGCCCATTCATCCAGCCAATCAGTGCCCTGCAAAAAGTACAGAATGCCACAACTGTGGTAAAAGTGGCTACTACAGGAAAGTGTGCAGATTACAAAAACACTGTAACTGAAGTAGCAGAAGAAACTGATGGACTGGTCCTAGAAGAAATGGATTCTGGTGAAAAGCCATAGCGATCTGAAGTCAACCTGAGAGAGTAAATTCACATTCAAACTGGATTCCAGTGCAGGCATCACTGCTGCTCCCAATCATGCAATTAATAAAATAATGCATAAAGAAGAAATATAGGAAAAATTCACCCAAGCCACCCTATGGTCCTAATGGAATACAATTTAATATGTTAGAATGAGTCATAGAAATGCTTCATTACAGAGAAAGACTCTCCCAAGAGAGTACATGTTGTAAAAGAACTGCATGTTTCACTGTTAACTTGAACAGCTTCTGAGTAGACACCACGGACCTGGAAACTATAGAGCAGACATGCCAAACACTCTGTGATGGCCTTGGACTGGTTCGGAAAGCCAACACCATAAAACTCAAGCCAAATACAAGATCATTTTCACTCTTACTGCCACAATGTGTCCTGTTACCTCATATGGGAAAAGTGGAAAAAGAGTTGGAGAGGACGGAGAATCTAGGGGTTATCATCTGTGTGGAACAACCTACAGACTGGTGTTGCAGCATGGAAGTAACTCCCAAAAAACGACGAAGATGAAGCCCATCTATCTGTGTCAACATGACACGCCTGACTGAGTCAATATGTCAGGAAGAATACATCCTTTCCTTTTCAGAACAAACTCTTCCTGTGCTCAAAGGAGTACAGTACTTCACAAAACTGGATGCAAACATGGGCTTCTAGCAAACGCCACTGCCTCATCTTGGGAAGTGCATACAAAATCTGGCCACAAAAGACAAACAGCTGAGAGACTTGCTTTCCAAAAAGACCAAGTGGTACTGAGCAGGGGACATGAGCAGCAGGGGACTTTTGGCAGTCTGAAATGAAGAGGTATCCTCTGCTCCAGTTCTTCAGCTGTACAATCCCAATAAACCATTGATAATATCACCAGATGGCTTGTCATATGGACTATGAAAGGAAGGTGTCACGCTACCAAAAGAAGGGGATGAATGGTCACCAGTTGCCTATGCTGCCAGTTCACTGATGGAGACAGAGCAGTGATATGCTCAGCTTGAAATTGAGGCACTGACACTTACCTGGGCACCTGAAAGGATCCATGGGCTACACTTGGAGCTAGAAACTGATCATAAGCCCTTGTGAGTGTAGTACGGGAGCAAGCCTTCGGCTTACTGGAACCTTGAATACTGAGATTTGGAATATTCTTAATGGGGTATTCCTATGCCATCATGCACACACCAGGTAAAAGTATAACTACAGCTGACACGCTCTCAATCGCCACTCGCTGCCAGTATCATACATCCTGATACAGACCTGCTGGAAGACACAACTATACAATGGAATGCCTACTGGACAGTCTTCCTGCAGCAGGCAGATATCTGGCCAAGCTTCATGGGCAACTGCATGCCAAAAGTGTATACATTATGGACTACTGTGTAAAAGGCTGGGCAGACAGAAACGTTCTAAAGGGGCCAATTAAACACTAGTGGTATGGCCGAGCAGTTCTGTTCATGCAGGAGTTCAATGAACTCCTGCAAGGCACTAGATTGATAATTCCTGTCAGAATAAGAAATTATGTGCTGGGCACCAGTGAAGTGTAGGGAACAAGCTGGTCAGATTCTGTGGTGGTCAGGACTAAACAATCAGATCGGTCAACTGGCCCTGAAACATAAAAAATGCATTACAGAGAGGGAAAACCCAAAAGAACCACTCATTCAAACCAAACTCCTTGATGACCATGGGAAAAGGTGGGTACGGGTTATTTTACTTTGAACAACAGAACATATTTACTGGAGGTGGACAACCATTCTAGGTTCATAGAAATAGCACAGCTCAGCCCGACAAGGTCTAAAGATGTGATAACTCACATGAAGTGAGTTTGATTAACATTGAGTCCCAAAGACTCTAATCACTGTCAATGGTCCATTTTTCTGAACTGGACATGAAAGGCTTTGCAGAAGACTATGGATTTGATCATGTCACCAGTAGCCCAAAGTAAAAGTGATTAAGAAAGGGCTGTTCAAACAGTCAAGGACCTCTTAAAGAAAGGCCAGTTCCCTACAGAGATTCAACAACCTATAGAGTTACACTGCTGAGTAATGTTTATAGGCCAGCCAAATGCCTCATGGGTCAGCATATTCACACTACACAGCTAATCCTTCCAGCGTCTTTGCAACCTGACCTTCCTCATCAGTGCATAATCCCCCAGACAGATAGAGAAAAGAGGATGCTGGTTCAACAGTTAAACTATTACCTGGCAACACTGTGCGCATATGAGATGCAAGAACACATGTGGTGTTCATCGACTGGACCCCACAACCCTACATGATCAGGGGCCACAAAGGTCAGTTAGAAGGAACCACAAATATTTAGCACCTATACCTATTACAGAGTTTCTGCCAGAATGAGAGCAGTTCTGGAGCATGCACTTGTACAGAGACAGAGACACAATCCCCAGCAGAGGAAACCCAAAACACTCCTAACAGTGTGAAAAACAGTTCAGGAAGGGAAATAAGAAACCCTTTGAGACTCAACCAGTGAAAAAAGACAAAAAAGTGCAGAGAAAAAAAATGAAGAGACTGCATGATAAAAAGATAATAGTGACAATTTGCGACTGAGATATGTATTTATACTTAATGTTAGAATTTTTGGCAATGAATATGTGGGATAAACAATTCATTTTTCTAAAAGAGGTAAGAGTAACATTAGTTTAAACCACTTTTAACTGTTCATGAGGGGGTGGGGTGGGATGGGGGGGTGTAATCTGACTGGCTATGTATGAGGATGGCACAATTTGAGAAGATGTTTTAATGGCTGCCTGCATTTATGCATCTTCAGTACTTGCATTGGTGCAGTCATAAAACAATACTCAGAGTAGTTTAAACTTGAACAGCTCTTATATCTGCATTTTCACTGAGTGACACCAGTTATAGGGATAGATGGATAGATTTGACCACAATTGAATGCACGTAATGCTACTTAGCATCATAGTTTAGCATGAGCTAAAGCAAGGCAAATTGAAGCTTGGTCACTCAGGTGAGATGGGCATGTTTTAAGGACTTTATAGGTTTGTTCATTCTGCTTCTTTGGCCGTTTTTAGATTAACCGGTGTTAGGCAGAGTCTGCTCTTGCTAATGTGGCCTCATCAGGAGTCCCAAAAAGGGCCTTTAAGCCAAGCCATCATAAAACTTATAGTTGATGTCACAGAGTTTGTCTAGTACCAGTCTGTAGGAGTCTACATGTCTACAAATATACGTACATGTCTATAAATAAATACACTACTAAAGAAAGAAAATCTGGAAGAAGATCATAATAAATTAAGTTTATCATTACTATATAGTTTTGTTTAGGCTTTTTTATAGCTCAGGGCCATCACTTTGGGGAATTATAGTCAATATTTATGGCTAAGGTAAATAGGGATATTTTTTAAATCCTCTCTGATCTGAAAACCCATCCACTAAATTTTTCATGCATTTTTTTTGGCAGAATAATAATGATAATGCAATACTTTGTTGATCCCTGGGGAGAATCTCTCTCCTCTCAGCTGCTAGAGATTAGAGGTCAGGACTAGCTATAGAACAGCATCCCTGGAGCACATGGAAACTCTTTGATTAGTTGAAGGACACTTAAGTTGTGCAGTGAGTATATTACCCAATTCTGACTTGTTCTCAGGTCTCCTTACACAGGGCAGTGTGCTGTGGATTCAGACTGAAACAGCTTTATATTGCCTGTCATTTCATTGCCATGGTATTTATTGCTTGATGTGATGATAAGCTGCAGTTGGATGGGTCTTTTAAATTAATATCTAATCATAGTTTGGGAATCATCATTTGGAGCAGCTGTTCTGACATGGAAGCATAACAATAGAGCATGTTACAACAGCCACATTCAAGAATAACTAGGCATTATTGACTATGTCTTTTGTAAAAGCTGGGAAGATTGCTAATTCTCAGACTGCAAAAATCTAAATAAAATCATGTGACCCAGATCCAGCTCAGCCTACATATGCATACAAGAAAAATGAACTTGTGTCTTTGGCTGCAATGGGCCAACACTGGTATGGATCAAATTCTCCAAATCCATACCAGCAATGGGTCAGCTCTGACTCAGGTGGAGCCCAAGCATAGGGCAGATCTGTACTGAAGCCTGTCCAAGTCACATTCTCTAGGTATTCTGTCAGTAATTGTTGTGCTTACTCCAAATCTGTTTAGTGAAGTTTTGGCTTAGAACCTCTCAAAATCAGGGTTTCATGTGTAAATTAAACTTAAGAAACTTAAGAAAGAGATAGGGTTTACAATGTAACATCAAAAATACCATATAGATGGGACCCCAGACTGCTCAGTGGGTTGGGCAAGCTCAGCATGTATGGAGAGTATTGGCCTCGTATAGGTGGCGCAGGTTCAAATTAGCCTGTTGCTTTTTACTGCATACACAGACCATCTGACTTCCAGGTCGAGGCTCATGTAGAACTAAGATTTGTTGCAGTTCCTTGACTGAGCGCTAGAGACTGGAGGCAAAAACGAGTCAATCACCACTGACTCCGTATTAAAATGTCCAACTTTAGAGCCAACATAATAATACATATTTACAGCCTGGTTTAAAAAAAGATTTTGGTCTCAGTTGTTTGAGTTCACATGCATGACAACTCTGAGGGGGGTAAATTTTTTGTACCACACCAGTACAATTTATATGAAGTAATAAATTTTCTTACAATATGATTGATTGACAGTTAGCAAGCTATTATCACTTCCTCATGCATAATGGCCATGCTACTGCATTTGGCAAAGCAAACATCTGTTTGTATTAACCCAGCATTGGTAAAGTCAACATGTTAAACAGTATAGTCAGCTGTAAATGTCTGATGACAGCTCTGTAGATAAATTGGTGGGATCTGTTGAAGGAGCTGAAGGCCAAAGCTAACTTTGATTGACAAACTGTGTGGTTGGCTTGTTCCGGTCCACTTCGTAAGCAACATGGCTGGGTCCCGTACCAAGAAAAATAGGCTTCAAAACCGCTCTTCAGAAACCAGTGGGTCAATTGATTTGATGCTTTCTCCACTGTTTTATACAATCAGTGGTAGCGACAGCTGTCAAATGTTCTCCATTTTTGGCCCTTTTCTATTGTAGAAATTTGCACTGTGGCTCCGCATAACCATCTGCAACAGTCCACCACCATTTGGGTATGTTTGTATGTCTTCCATATGTGTAGGTTACTGTAGCAACTGTGTGGATTAGGGAATATCAGCAATATCTAATGGAAACAGTCAATGATCGGTTATGTATAAATTCAGTTTTGGGCTGGCAGTGTAACATTGCCTTTAATACTAACTTCAAACCTGATAAAGCAGCATTTTTGCAACACGTTCATATTTTCTCTATTTCTTTTACTTATTTATTTTCTAATCAAATTTTCTTTCACTGGCGTAAATATTTGGCGCTTGAGGCATTAAACATAAGAACTTTTAGGTTCTTCCAACATGCTGGTGTATTTACAACAGTAACAGACTGTTCATCTGCTCAGTTCACTTCTGAACTGGGCTACTAAATGAGGCACTGAGGGGCTTCAACATGTCTGTCTAACAGCCTGGCCTGATAACTGACTAATAACTGGAGAATGGAGAGGTGATGGTCTGTTTTGACCTCACAGTGCCGTGAAAAGCCTGAGCTCTACTCTCCAGCTGCTATGGTTACATTTATCTAGTTTGGATTCCACAGGGCTTCCAGATTGTCCCATAACAGATTCATCAGTGACACTGATTGCTGAACCTTCACTGGTAACTTGGCTAAGGCTCTTATCTCCAGTGATTGGCTGATAATGCAGTTTTGTTTATTGCAGTGCTGATAAAGTCTTGGTTCTGCCATGATCACAGCATATTATGGCATTTTAGATAACATATAGACTGAGTCAAGAACCTTAGGAGATGATGTAGCACTTTGGCCTGAGCTTCAGTGTCCCCAGATGAGAGGAGGAATTGAGACATGAGATGGCCGGTGGACTGTCATGATGTCAGTGACACGAAGACGGAGGAGCTATAATGCTGGCTCTCAGTACCTCATCCTCCATTTCAGAGCTGTCAATCCTCAGAGGATCAGGTGTCTGGAAATGCTCCCTGACAGAATGAAGCAGTAAAAAATTGATTAATGTCGCTAAAGTGAGTTTATCATTCAAGCCATCTGCCTTTCCTTGTTCAATCTGAAGAAGCTCTGGACAATAATTTTGGATCGAATATCAATTATATAATGGCCTGTAGTGCGGAAAAGCCTTTTGTGGTAACACACTTAAAGTGGACATCAGATGGCCTTTTTTTCTGTCATTTCTGTCAGATCTAGGGGACTTTGACATTATATCTGCACTCATCATACATGTAAACAGTTTATAATTACTTTAAGGTGATACAGGAAAAACAATTAGAAATAGCACATCTTCATTTAAATGAGTGTTTTCTGGTTCTTTGAGTGTCCAGAGGTTCCTAAATAATGCAGAAATTTGATTGCTCAAATTTCTGCATTGTTTTTCTTGCTCTGAGGTGCAGGAGTGCCTCATGAATGTTAACAACTCCTGTTTCCAGTCAGGACCACAAAACCCCAAACCAAGCTTTGACAATCCAATTTTAATACTGAGTTTAATTTCAGTTCTCAGAGATCAGAAAAACAATATGGTTGAATGAAAATAATTATTTTTTCACATATTCTGTCTTATCTTCTGGATGTCACATACACTTCAGGCATAGACTCCACTGGTTCATAGGTGAGCGGGTGCTTCCTCATCTTTCTGTGTAACATAAAGTTATTTATTTAAGCAGGATCAAGGTTATGCTGGTGTTTCTATCCAAAAATGTTTAATATCGTATTTTAAAGATATACCAGCATTTGCTATGTTGGCAAAATCATTTTTATTCAAACTGAAATTTTATTTAGTCCACATCTTAAGTTTACTAGAAATTCCAACTTTATGTTGAGTTTGGCAAATACAATGTACTTCAACATTCAGTGAATAATCCTTTTAAATAATCATCATTTGATCTTGACTAAAAACATCACGATGATTTTTTTCTGCACAATCGACCAGTTCTGACCTATGATTAAATAAAGCTTTGAAATATTATTTACATTTTCAGCAGTGACAAACTCAGAAATTCAAACCGGACCATGAAAGTCATCAAAGCGTATGAGCGCAAGAGCAAAGATCACACACCAACGTTTCTTTTGGGAAAGAAAATCATTTCAGCTAAAGCTGAAAAATGTGTGTTGCTTATATTCAAGAAGACCTGATTGTTCCTACACCATGCAACAAAGTACTCCATCAGCCTCCTGTCCATGACTGATACACCACACTAGACTTAGAAGTCAAACGAAAAGTACTTTGCAAACTAGAACAAAGAAACTTTTTCAGTCTTTAGCTCAGAAGGCTACCGTACAGGTGCAGAAATGCTTTTTCATCACTGTCCAAGATTTACTCTTCTTCACTGTCATGGTTAGTCGCTTTTATGAGTATTTAAGTTGTATTACAAAAAACAAGAAACCAGGACAAGAATCCAAAGTTACTTTGGGATATTTTTGATGACAGTATGGCTGGATATTGTGTTCCATCACACTTCCTTAAAATAATTAGGATTCCTTTAAATGAAATAAACATTTTAACATTAAAGTTTTAACATTAGTTTTTAATGATGTCTTATTATATTATAGACTCTATAATCTGTCTCTTTTCTGTAATTTTCTTTTCACCCACTTAAACCCATCTCTTCATTGATAAATCTTCATTTTGCTCTCCTCTACATCTATGCAGATGGCGTTTTCAAGCTGCTTCAGCCAGGAAGAGGAAAAAAAAAAAAAACCTGTGTGGGCTGCAGCCCAACTCAGCCATTCAGGGCGACTTGGATACCTCACAGTGCATCCTTCCATCACAGCCTCCCCTCCCTTCTCCCCCATTGGCATTAGGGTCACGTCTCACTCCATTGACAGGAAGGACTTCTTTAGAGGGTGGATTAAAAGACCCCCAAATCAATCCTGATAGGAGGTGTCTGGCAGCTGATGTAGCTAGGTGATATGTCACAGTGCTCAGGAAAAGATTGGGCAGGGGAGGGGGGCAACAAAACCTGAAACATCTGATTGTCTTTGACTGCATGTGCAAGTGTGTGTGTGTGTGTGTGTGTGTGCTTGTAGCCTTTGGAGCACGTGAACTGCATTGGCATTTTGCACTGACCAAAGATGAAAAGATAACAGTTGTTGGCCTCCTCTTCTGATGGTTGATAAGGCTGATGTAATCGACTGAAAGGAAAACTTCTCACAAAAACACATCATCAAACTCACACCATTCTGATCATACACAGATGTAGAAACACACTCATTGATCATGAAACACATTCTCTGACAAAGGAAAACCATCCACGTTACTGCTTGATCACCAGGACGCTTCACTTTAACCATACTTGGGGTTGTTCTTTGTTAGGACATAAAAACAACAGTGTGTGTGTGTGTGTGTGTGTGTGTGCAGTGATGAGAAAGGTGGGACTCTTAATGACAGGTGAGTAAGCCACTCAGTAAAGGTCAGCTACACTACAGGGCTGATGCGGCAAGGCATCCTCAACTCACGGGCTAATTAAATGTCAGTCGGAAGGGTGGGGTGCGGTGATTGGGAGGAAAAAAACAGGAAAGTAGCAGATAGGTAGACAGGGAATGGACCTTCTTGTAAATGTCATGTGTTACATGAGCTGTTACTCTGGCTGCAGAAAATTCTGGAACACAAAGGAGAGAAACACTTGAAGACCGTTTCTCCAAGTTTTCATGTGGGGACCTGCAGTATGCCTGCCACAGCTGTCTCTGCTGTCCATGCTGTCAGGTGAGAGAGTTCACCTGTGTTACCTGCTAATGCTGGATGTAACAGCACAGCCGTTGCTAGGCAACAAACAACACTACAGAGCACTGATGACAATGTCTGGAGATTTCAGTCATACCTCTAACTTTGCTACACTTCTGGCAGTTTGGCAACACTTTATTTTCATTCTTTTGTTTTTCTTATATATTTTCCAAAGTAGCCTACACTGCAATTACAAATTAACCAAATTAATCCCCAAACTCCATTTGGGATTAGTTAGGCCAGGAAGCCAAGCCCCTTCATTTGTCTGAACTTGTGACAAATACTATAATTTCTTACAATGCATTTAAGTAAGATCTCTAACAAAATTATCCAACAAACCAATTGTTAGATAACTATAAACATCAAATTAAAATAGATAATTTGACTATTTAATGAACATTTAGAGAGTCTCTGTAGTATGAGCTCACTGTGTTTGTTTTTATTAACAGGAATAGTAATTTTGGAAGAACTTGTTGGCACTTACTAATTTATTGTTATCCTTGTTCAGCTCAACCGAGGAAAAATATTGGAAGATATTGTCTTCTCTCCCCTGAAAAAGCTGTTGAATAATTCACTATGCCCCAGTTTCTGCCCATTAGGTTGACACACTGCTGAAACTCTCATGACTGGAGTAGTTGACAGCTTCCTTACACCCACATATCCACAGACACAGTGGAGGTCACATTCTCACACTTTTAAACCATTTCAGTGCTTTTAAAAAAAAGAGGGTTTTTTTTCACAGTTGTAGAAAATGGTTACTGATTCTGGCTCATAGTCATGGTCTCTTTCTCTTTTTTTCTCATTTTAATTCTCAGCCAAACCACCTTTGGTTGCTTATCTGCCTATTTTTTCACTATCTGTTGCATTGTATTTATTGAAGTCCTTTTGATGGGCCTGTTTTGCGGTTGTTGCTTATGGCCTTTCTCCTAACAGGTACTCTGAAAAACTCTTGAATTACAAAGTTAAACTTAAACTTACTGGCTGTTCATTACAATCACAAACTGGCTTGATAACACTCATGCTCTGTACAAAAAGGACCAGAGCCATCTCCACCTGCTGAAACTGAGGTCCTTTGTGTTGTTGAGGGCTCTTCTCAAGACCTTTCATGACTCTGTGGCTATCTTCGACGGAGTGGTCTGCTGGAGAGGAGGCAGCACGAACAGGGACAGGAAGAGACTCAACAAACTGATAGGCGAGCTCTGTCTTGGACTGTCCACGGGACTCCATTGAGAGAAGGGTGAGAGAAGGATGTTACCCAAGCTGACATCCACCATGGTCAACACCTCTCACCCCTTGCATGACACGGTGGGTCTCTTAGCGGCCCCTTCAGCAGCAGACCGATACAGTCAAGGAGTCAGTAGGAGTGCTATCAATGGTTGCTCATTCCAGCAGCCATCAAACTGTATGACACAAGCACAACCTGAATGTGTTGTAGGGTTTTTTTGTTCGTCAACATCCAACGGCTAGCAACACACGTATTTACATAAAGTATAAATTCAAGTCAGCTGATG
>JAOWBL010043664.1:0-25924 GCA_028564865.1 Zenarchopterus dispar | reverse complement strand
GTATATATATATATATATATATATATTTATATATATATATATATATATAGAAGACAACAAGTCTCTTCTAACTCATTTAAAACGGCTCAAGATTTTAGGGACGTGTTTTCTTCTTATTACCACGTTTAGAAACAGAACTAATGTCCAGAAGGGAATGATGTTACAGTACAGATTACTTGGATTAACGTTAAAATCAGCTGAGAAAATGCTGGAGAGCAGGAAGCGTAGCTGAACGTCTTGGATGAAATCTTCATCCTGAATGCGTTGTCGTGTTGTGTTCGTTGCCTGGCAACAACTGTGCAGATGACATCACACAAGCGAAGCAACAAAAACACACCGTTAAAACCTTCACTTGACATTTTTTTCTGTCTATATAAGAACGATTAAAGAGAAATAACTGTGTTCAAGGCGTGAACATCACTTGGTTCTGGTTGAAACCGGAACGGTGACCGGGCGACCACCCAGAACCTCCGCCCGTACACCCGGTACAATCGGATCGATCTCGGCAGGTATCCAGCGCCTTTCTTGGTGACACGGTTGCTATGAACCATACAGGTTCCAGGAACCCAGTTACAACATTCACTCGCATCTTTGCATCAACTCTGAACGTATTCCCCTCTGCCTCTTCGCTCATTTTGCAATCAGTCGAAACAAAACTTAAAAAGGCGTATTGATGTCTGAGGCAGTAAACGTTTTGAACTTGGCAGCTTTAAATCAGCTGCCAGTCAAAGTTGACGGATACCAGATGGATTACGCCTCACTTTCATCATGAAACGGGCCAAATGGCCCAAAGCGTGGAATCATAACAGTCCAAATGAAAAGATTACACCATTATGAGTTGTTCTGGGAAAGCCTGCCTCGGTTGAAAGTATCTACTTTTTAAAATTCATCATACTTCAAGTTAACAGGTGCACATACATCGTACAGATCAATATTTATTTCATTACATTTATCAAGTCAGCATCATCACAGGCTTTTATTTTGGCAGGATTTAATGCTTTAATCATCTTCTTATGTGAATTTTTTTAATTGTGACGGACACCTAGAAGGCAGGTATTCTTCCATTACAGTTAGCATTGCTCTCATTTTAAGGTTTCTGCGTATTAAAACTGTTCCAGCATGAACAAAACAAAAGAAGTTTAATTGTGTTTTTTTCCTCAAAAACAATCTGGCATCAACAAAGAGAAGTTAAACGCTGTTGGAGCCTGAGATTTCAAAGGTGAAGGTGCCTCAGATGTCCTTTGGGAGATAACAAAAAAAATCCCATCAACATTCAGATCTTACTCTCATTCTTTTTTCTTTTAAATCGAGATAAAATTACCAATTGGCTGAAATCTGCAATCATGTATTATCTTTCCCATTTTGGGGTGGGGGGTGTGGGTGGGTGGAGGGGTTTAAAGCAGGGAGGATTGCAGGGTTTGGGGTCTGGCTACGAAGCAGCAATTGCAATCTTTTGAAAGTATTCATCACCTGATAAAAGCTGCCAAGCTCGGACCTGTGGGAGATTGCTCGATCGAAAACATTATTTGTGCATCAGGTTCTTCGCCTGGAGAGCACTTTCAAAGGTGCAAAACTGCTGGGCAAGAGCGGCACAGGTAGTTCACCTGCGATGATGCCTGGTGCATTAAACTTTCTTTAAAAAAAGAAAAAAGGTACCTTTACGAGTTGATGGCTTCGCGGTCCAGGACAACATGAAAGCATAATTCTCATTGGTTTCCATCTTCTGATGTTTTGAGTCTCGCTCTGAAGTAATCAAGGAGGCATCGTCCACAGAAGATAACGTCTTCTCCATCAAAAGTGTATCTGCCTCCACTTCAGGTCAGGGCTCGAGCTGTTTCAGCTTCAGACAATATTTAAAGCTTTCTATGCAGCCTTTAAACTAAATTAATTTGTCTTTTTGACGAACATCTGAGCATCATTTCCAACAATATAAACACATAAAGCTCACCACACTATGACTAAGAGGGGTCAAATAATCCAAGTTTCAAAGGTGGAAATAAAACACATATGAATCCCGTTTCCACGTTAATGTGACTCAGAAATGGTGAACGGTGTAAACCCACGTGGACCATCCCTCCATCCCCAGGTCTTTGGTTGACCTCCAGGAAAGCTTCAGAAGCAATGGCTTGGGTAATATCTTCTGTTGTAAAACAGGATGTAGAGTAACAAGGCAAACTTTGATTGAAGCCATGACCTTTTACTGAATCAACCAGAGCTGTATAAATGTAAAACACTGAGATCAATGGCAATACAGTCACATGACCTCTTCTCTAGATCGGTGACATCACAGTGGTTTCGCCAGATGTGAACAGCTGTAAATCAGATGGAGGCAACTAGGAGTGGTGTAAACAACCTTAAAGATCGAAATGTGTCCATATCAGAAGGCTGATTTGTTTCTAAGTTTATTCATTTAAATGTATAACATGCTGCATGTTACTTTAGTTTCGGTGCCATTAAATCATCATCCCTTTGGTGTCATAAAACCAAGCTAAAAATACTGAGTAAAATTTTTTTTAAAAGTAAAAGTATTTACTTTGATTTCACTGTTTAAAGTGAAGTGAATCCAGTCACCCACCTGATTTAGACTTCCGCAGGTAACTCCATAAACCAACGACACAGCACATATCGCGTTGCTTGATGCACGTCGGATGTAATTGTTTGTAATTACGTGAAAGCACAAGATGTTCATGAAAGTCACAAAATTTTAGATTTTAAAGGACTAAACTGACCTCATTTCTAGGTATTATTCTGTCAAAGGCACCAGCTTCTTTGGGATATCCATACGTTTACTTTCTGTATTGGTTCCCAAAGTACAGGTGAGCACAATCAATGAGTGTTTCCAAAAGACACAAGTTTGTCTTGTATGACAGGTATTTCTTCAACCAACTGCTAAATTTATTTAAAGAGATTTTTCTTCTTTGAAGTGTGAAGTATTGGTGGCCAGTTAGCGACTTATCGGTAGTAACATCACCCTTAGATCAGAGACTACGGGAGGAATTAAAAAGAAAACAAAAGTTTGCTTACAGTGAACGGTTTCAGGTATTCTTGGTGCTTGTTTTCTTCATCTTCTCTTAGTTAACCTGTTTCATTATATATTTGTAACAGTTCATCAAATTAGACCCATCAAGGTAAAAGTCGTCATCATCAGCGTAGAAATTCATCCCCTACCGTTCCTGATTAACAGAAAAAAACACGGCGGGGAATGGTGTTGTGACAAAGTGAGAATTCATTTATAATAATTAGTCACCACGCTGCTCATGCTGTGATTGAGAACAGCCACATTAGCAAACCGGAATACAACAAACACCACTAATGTGTACTAAGTAAGCTATTATATGCACACGCACACAAAAGCAACTGGTGAGAAACAGCTACACAATCGAGAGGTCACGTTTGCTGCTACGACTCTTAATGTGATCAAACAAAAATAAGACTCGATGCTAAATGTGAGTAATTATTTCATGAGACAGTGTGGCATTGTTGATCACTAATTAAAACTAAAACAAACACGTAAAGCCTCTTTTAAAGATTTCATAGACGCTTACACTTAATACAGTCGAAGCGTTCATGGACCAGAACTCTGAATAACATTTTATCTGTGTCAACAGTTTTGATGCTTTTTACATAAACTATTTCAAAAGTTAATTCTTATTTGACAAATCAGGAACGTTAAACACCATCAGAAAATTACCTGATGTGATTGTCAATTATCAGGAAAAGGTGACGAAACCTTTCCGTTGGCCCTGTTGGGTTCAGATGTAGTTCCAGAGGTCTAGAGATAATTTCTACCATTAATCTCAACAATATTCACTCAGCTGAAAGAAAAAATTAGCTACTGACCCGGCAAAATGTTACTTGGATTTATTATTTTATAACAGAATCACCTGATGGATTTAACTAAGCCATTAAAGAGCTATTAATAGTTTCAGTTTTAACGAGTTAGTTAACTCCAACTTCTTCTGTAGAGGGTTAACACATCCGTCCGTGTCAGGAGACCTGAAGTTTGTTGATGTTTTGAATATTCGGAGATCGCCTTGATGTTTAGTGAAATCTAAAGACGGAGGTGATGTTTCATGGTGAAGTTTCACCAGAACTCTGGAGCAATGAGAAAAGGTAATGAGGTTCGATGAGTCCAGGTGTAGCCCGGTCCAGAGGGACTAGGGGCATCATGGTAAGCAGAGCAGCAAACTGAGACTCTGTCATTGATGGTTCAAGACCAGCAGCTGGACTGGACCAGTTCAATGGTGTCAGGAGATGAAACTGGCAGCTAAACTAAGTCAAGTTGTGGCTGAAGTCTGGCGAGTGGCAAGAATCACTTTATCTTAACCTCTATCTTCTTCTTCTTCTCCTTCTTTGCCTTTCGGCTGCTACCTTCAGGGGTCGCCACAGCAACTCATTCATCTCCATCTAACCCTATCCTCCCAATCCTCTTCTCTTACACCAACGACCCTCATGTCCTCCTTCACTAACTCCATATACCTCCTCTTTGGTCTTCCTCTAGACTTCCTGCCTTGCGGTTCCCACCTCACCATCCCTCCTCTGTCCATGTCCAAACCATCTCAGTCTGACTTTATCTCCAAACATCTAACATGTGCCGTCCCTCTGATGTTCTCGTTCCTGATTCTATCCATCCTTGTTCCTCCGATAGAGAACCTCAACATCTTCATTTCTGCTACCTCTAGTTCTGTCTCCTGTCTCGTCCTCAGGTGCTCTGTCTCCAAACCATTAAAAGCTCTGGTCTCACCACTGTCCTCTGCACCTTTCCTTTCGTCCTTGCTGACACCCTTTTATCACTCCTGACACTTTTCTTCACCTCTTTTCCACCCTCTCCGTTGCTCTGGACTGTTGACCCTAAGTACTTACAATCCTCCACTTTCTTTATCTCCTCTCCATGTAACCTCACTGTTCCACTTGCATCCTTCTCATTCATACACAAATACCATCTTGCTGAGGCTAACCTTCAACCCTCTTCTTTCCAGTTTATACCTCCTCCTCTCCAGATATCTCTCTACCTGCTCTCACTACAGATCACAATGTCATCTGCAAACATCATGATCCATGAAGAGTCCTGTTCAACCTCATCTTTCAGTCTGTCCATCACCATAGCAAACAAGAAGAGGCTCATGGCTGATCCTTGGTGCAGTCCCACCTCCACCTTGAACTTCCCTGTCACACCGACAGCACATCTCACCACTGTCTTACAGCTCTCGTACATGTCCTAAACCATGTATTTGTAAAACATATACATGGACACCAGTCACGTTTGTGGACACAAACAACTGGACTCTACATACCCACACAAGAATTGTATTTATGGACTTCTCCTCGACTTTAAGCACTGTAAACACCAACAGCTTGTTGCACCGCCTGTTTGACCTTCAGGTCCACCCTACACGGATGCTACGAACAAAGAACCTTTAAGACAGATGATGTGTTTTTTAAATGTTTTTAAATTTAGGACAGTAAGACAGGGCTGTCCCAGAGTTGTGGTCTGTCTCTCTTTCTTTTCTCTGTTTACACCAACAGCATCTCCTCCAGAAGAGACAGAATGACGCTCGTCAAATATGCAGATGACATGGCCCTGGAGGCCCATCTGACTGACTCCACACAGTACCAGCAGGAAGTCCACACCTTGGTCCAAACCTCTGCTGAAAGCCATCCTGGGTCAGCTGAGGACCAGATATGGAGTTTTCAGTATTTTGGGACAGACACCTTCCCCAAAATACCTGTCCTTTTTTACAAAAAGGCACAACAGAGACCTTTTAACATGAGAAAAGACATTTTAACCCTTGTTTCCAGGTCACTGACTGGACCCCCACCCAATCGATCAGTACAGGAGCTCAGTGATGAGTAAACACACCCTCATCACTGAGGACCCCTCCCACCCCCTCCACCACTGCAGAGGATACAGCACCCCACTGGCTCGGACAAAAAAAGAAAAAAAAAAAAAAAAAACTTTGCAAGGAATCGTCCATCCCCTCTCCAATAACCATTTTAAACGGCACATGTTTCATCTGTTATGTGTGAACTTGTTTGAGGTTTTTTAATTGGTGTGGACAAAGACAAACTTCTGTTTTCGCTGTGAACCGACATCTATATATCTATCTATACTTTTCACTGCCCATTACTCTTTCATTTTAGCCATGTGCGAGTATCGTGTCTTGCTCTCATTTAAAGTCGTATTTGCTTGTTTCTCTTCTTTTGAAGATAATGTTACACTGGGACACCACCGGCAGCGGTTCTGGTGCTTGTCCATTATAAAATAACTATCTGTGGTAACAGCTTTTGATCTTCAGTTGCTCAACTTCCCGTCCACAGCAGTGCTTTGATTTCTGGTTTGGTGCCGCTGCTTTTCTTGATGTAGAAATGTGATATTTGTATACTTTGTGTTACTGATGGTGAAACAAACACAGAAATGACACAAATCTTAACGAACCAATGACATTTTTAATTAACCATCATGTCGACTCGCAGTTGATTAGTGCTCTAATTGTTTAAGTGGTATGATACACTGGCAGGGTTGTGTTTGACAGCCGAGGATGTTTATGTGCACACGCCTCTGCAGGTTTGTGTACACTCATGAAAACGTTGTGAAGTGCATGTGATTATCTACATGGATGCTTTCCGCATTCCCACAGGCACCTCTGTGGACGCCGCCTCCACCCACACCCACACCACAGCTGTATAAACACATCAGTCTGGGATCGCACATTAGCACCGTCGGCTACAGGACCTGTCATGCTAACATAATGGAGGGAGGGGGGTGTTCTGGGGGGAGCTTGCGATGGTTGCCGTGGTGGGTGGGGGTAATTACGGTCACACCGACATATCTCGGAGCCCACCCGTGGAGCGTCTCCGGGCGAAGCTGCCGGTGTCCGGTAAAAGGCCTTCCAGCTGACGGAAACCTTCAGCTGCAGATGCCACACAGCGTGAGGTGATGCTGTTGCCACGGCGAGAAGGAAGGATGTGGCAGCAAAGGTTCGGGAAAAGAATACAACATCAGCAAAGAAATAACCGACCAGTTTACACAAACGTGTTTGTCGTATAAATCCGCTCTCTGGTTTTTAATCGTTATTTTTCTGCCTGAAACGAACACACATTAAGATCTGGGCTACTTTTCACCAACATTAATACTAATTGTCTTTTTTTTTTTTACTGAATGTATCCACAGAATTTCCAATCTTTTACACAGGCAAAAAAAATAAAAATACCAATTAGAAGTCAGAATCAGGATATAAAAGTTCTGGTCCAACCTTATTATCCAATTTCTTCCTCAGCTGAAGCGAACAACGCAACATGCTGATGGGGATGTGCTTTTAATTACAAAGAAAAAGAACGAGCAAACGCAGCTCCAAACAAAGTGGTAGCCTTTTGTTTTTTTTCTTTTAAGAGAGTTAGTAGTGACTTCAAACTCTCAAGAATATACCCTCAAGCGCAGAAAAAGCCACTTTTTCCATAATCATCCCTTTTAGTCTCCGTCTTTAAGCTTTCAGAGTGATTAACAAGCTCAGCGCCATCTTCAAAGGTAGTAATCGGAGAAGAGGAGACCCATCTACTTTTACTGCTTTAAAATATTGTATAAATATATATGTTATATTAACGAGCGACTGCAAAAATAACATCAGCTATCTGAATATCACACCAAGATTCCAGAAGCTAAAAAGGAGTTAGACGTTAACGGGTCGGGTCATTTCAGAGCGACATATAACAACAAACTCGGTCGAGTCAAAATTACAGGCTGGTATTTGGGACATTAGGTGATGACATGAACACCAGCCTTGATGCGGCTGATATTACACATATTTTGTTGTGGAAAATCAAATCAACTTCACAACATGTTTTTTTATTTTAAACCCCTCTTTAAAAATGACCTCAACTGTACCTAATGACTCGTTTAACACCTGGGGAAGACGGAGGGGAGCGAGTGTCGTACGCCAGCTGTCCGTTTGTACCACGCCGTTTCCCACAAAGCCCAGCGGGGTACGACTAGCTCCTACAAGCGGCGATCTGGTCTGCTGATGTGTCGCTCATGGTCACAACAGTGCGTCCTGATGGGAAAGTAGAGTGGAGTCCAGACCAGGTACAAGTATGGCATGAAGAAGACAGGTAAGGAGATTAAAAAAAAACAACCATGGCTGCTTCAGAGAAGGTCGGTGACCATCTAATGTGTCATTACCTGATTTACCTGACCTGATGGATAGTCACTTTAGATGACTTTTCACTTACATATGTAGGAGTATGCATATATGTGTATATGTATATATGTATGCATTCAGGTGGGTATTTATGTACAAAGTATATGTGTACATATTGGTATATTTGTATACATGCATATAAGTATTTTGAATTTAGGTCTGGATGTAACTGTCTGCACTGGTGTGCTAACCATGAATCATGGTCTTCATATTGGTATATTTACATATGTATAAGTATTAAAGATACTTGATTGTGTATTTCTATAGATAGAGATTGTATACATCATACTATCATGTGATATATATGTTTCTACACCCTCCCCCTCCAACTTAGACACAGACATTTAATTATATTCACAGGTTTACAACACACACACACACACACACACACACACACACACACACACATACACACACACACACCAAGCTTCACCCATCACTATCTAGTCTTCCCTCTCCTGCTTTTTGGTGATTTTAGTCCTTTTTGACAGAAACTTTATCTCTTCTTCTTATCCATATCTTTAAGGGATAACTGTTTTTCTTTAAAAAAAAAAAAAAAATAGAAAAACGTTTTTTGTCTTGTGACATCTTCCGCTGCAGTGAGGTGGAACGTGATCTTTAAATAATCGACATTCGCTACAGATAACTGGATTTTCTAAGGTTTATTCTACTTTCTGAGTACCACAGCAGGTCCTGATGAATCAAACGTGTCGCCCTGACGGTGCTGTTTGTTCTCTTGCTGATGATTATGAGTAAATGCATGCATGCTGTGGTTACAAAACCAGCGATATCGGTTGTGATGATGGAACGTTGTTGTCTGCAGCCTCACCAGGTGTCTGAAAACAGAGTCAGATCCAAATGAAAATATTCATGAAGCAGACGTGCACATGCTGGATGGAGGTTGTCTGTTTGCCGTGGCACCCACTCCAATCCGGGAAACAAATCATACAAAACTAAAACAATGACGGGCACACGTGCATGCAGCATGTACCTCCTTCTGTGAGGGTAAAAGTGCATGTGAGTGTGCATGTTTCTGAGGGGATTTGTTTGTGCACAAGCACCCTTGATTCATCTGCATCTCTTTCCACAGATATTCAAATCGCTGGATGTGAAAAATTGGACTGAGAGGCAGTTGAAGGGTTGGTTCTTCTTTTTCTCCGTGTAACCAAATGGTTTTGATATGGTAATGACAGCTCGCACAGGGAGCCCTGAGGGCCAGATGCATGCTGGGACCATAGGTGTCTAACAGTCTGTATCCCCCTACCTCGTTACAGGAAACAGTTCAACAAATATTAGGGTTGTATTGTAAATACACGTATGTATGTATATATACATATTATATATATATATATATATTTTTTTTTTAAGTGGCCATAACCATTTTTTTTCTATAAAAGCAGTCAGCAAAGCAAATGTAGCTCTGTTGTAACAACCATGTTGTGATGCTATATTCAGCTGCTGGATTGTTTGCTAAAGACAGACTAAAATTGCACCCAATATGAAGAATAGAACTAATCAATTTATATTTTACTTCAAATCCAGCTGGTTATAGAGCAAACACAAGTGGTGAGCCCACATGGCACACTGAGACAGCAGCTGACAAATGACTGTGTCTGTAAGCTAATGCTATGTTTGACCAGTAGTGTAATTATATATAGTGGAATCTGTTGTAGTTACTGCAGAAGGCCAAACTGGCTGATGCAACACAGGCAAATGGATAAGCCAAACACCATATTATATAAGAAAAAAAAAAAACAACAAAAAATGAACAAACAAACAAAAAAAAAAACAATCATTCATGTCCCTTTGTCCATAAACTCCATCATTTCTGTGAGAACCTGGGTTTGAACTAAATCAGTCTGTAAGAAAGATGATCAATTTGAAAAAAATTTTAGTGAATGAAATAAAAGATTGATGTCTTTCATTTAAATACATTCCCTTAGCCAGTACCTGATGAATTAATGTTATAAAGGAGGAAAATGTGTCTTTTAAACTTCTGTGTGAATCTCTCACACAAGAAGATGAGGACAGAAAGACAAAAGAAGAGCCTCAGTACTAAAACATATAACAAGAAATAACAGTTAAATGTTCATTTCTGTTTTTTGAGTTCAGAACATAATTTTGATTGACTAAATTTACAGATGTAAAGTATGATTGAGATTTTGCGATTTCATTTTGTGTGAAGGTAGCATTATGCATCCTTAAGCCTGAATAAGATGTTTGTAATTGCAGTTAGGTTAAAGTCTTCAAGGGTACAGGCATACAAACAAAGATGCCCAAACAGGGAAAATGAAAGAATTTTACTGCATAGAAGGGAAATCAGTGGGCATAAAGATACTCCCAGAAGCCTAATTTCATATGATAAAAATGTCTCTAGTTTTATGACTTTCTGCAACATCCACTTATCCATTTTTTAAGGTTTCCTTAGGTATTGTACAGACATTTGTCCCAGCTACAGTCAAATCTTAAGTCTTGTATTTCAAGTGGACAGGCTAAGCTGTTAAAACACTGGCATATAAGCCTACACATTGCAGCAGACATAATGTTTTTTTAAAATTATTTTTTCCCCACCTGTAGGGCAGTGCTTTTACAACCCTTTTGTGTTCACATGGATTTAAAATATCCAAGAGTTGATAGAAAGCTTCACTTTCATTTTGCAGCTTAATGCTCTGAGCCATTTAGAAGCACTTGAACTAAACAGACTGCATATATGCAGTGTATATATGGTATATTTACATAAAAATAATGGAGCGTTTACCAGGTATTTCATCCATCCTTTATCTATTATTGCTTATTCCTATTCATGGGGGCCTGCTGGAGCCGATTCCACCTCTTGTCAGTTGAAAGCCAGAGGTACACCATGAACAGGTTACCAGTCCATTACAGGGCCATGTATAGACAAACAACCATACACACTCACACTCACTCCTTTGGTTAATTTAGAATAACCAGTTGACCTAAATATATATTTTTATCTGGAGAAAACCTATGCAAACAGGAGTAGAAAATGTAAATTCTACACAGAAAGACTCCTGCCAGGAGTCTTATCAGGAATCTTCTTGGTGTGAAGCAACAGTGCTAGCCAGTGCTAAGCCACCATGCTGCCCTTTACCAGTTCTTAAGTTTAGGAAAATAAAAACTCATATGAACACCATCATGAGGAATATAACAGAAACTGTAAAATTATCTTAAACTTTCATTTATCCTTCTCATATGTAGTACATATTTGTTATGAATCACAGTAGATACATTGAAAAACTGTTAAAATGTTGGCATTACTACTATATGTAACTGCATTTATTCAGGTGGTTTGTTGTTTATGTTCTGTCAATTTCAGCTCAGTGGGAAAATAAGGGAAAATGATATTATACAAAAAACACAACAAAACAAAAAAACCCACTTGACTTTTGGGTAAATGTGTGACAAGAAAACATTCAATATTTGATGACCATCCTGATGGGCATTTCTTTCAATGAAATGACTAAAATGACTGAACAACATACACACCTGAACAAGCACCCGTGAATGGCCAAAAACAAACTCTGATGACTCTGGAACAGTTTCCCCCTCGTGCCCTCATCACCTGCTCACTCTATTATACAGCAGTGACAAAACTTCTCAGGAAATGTCAGCCCCCAGCCTGCCTTCTGTACACACTCCACCAATGTCAGCTGGCTGCCCAGTCAGCCACAACATGTCACTTCTAATCTCGCCTCCAGCGTGTTGGGCCAGTCTCTCATCACCGGATTCGGAAGTGGAGCCTTGGACAGCCGGATGGCTGGTGAGGAGTGGCAGGATTTGGTCTCAGAGGTGGAAGAGAAAGAGCTAATGACTAATCTTGTGTGCACAAAACCACCAGAGAGGATTGGACAGGGCTTAAGAAAGATATACAGGGGATGGAGTGTTGGGAACCAGACCAGGTGAGCGGAAAAGAGCTGAAGAAAATGTGGGAAGAGCTGTGTCAGAATATGGAGGATGGGCGGAGGGAGGAGGATGAAATTTCTGTGCTTCATCTGAAGCCCTGTGCTGGTGAAGTCAACATTTATACTGTGACAAGAAATGAGCCACGAGCCTGCTAAAATCTCTTTTCAACCTGTTAGCAAATAGTGTCTTTTATATGGCATGTGATGAACCCCTACTCTGTACAGCTCTTTCTGTGAGTTAAATATTCACACCTCTTTAGCTCTCGGGGGGAAAAAAACGAATAAAAAACTTCTTTACTTGATCAATGTACTTTCAATTTGGAGAATCAGGAAGGAATTCTGTGTGCATGGGATGGGGGAGGGGGAGGGGGATAAGCTAGCATAAACACAGCACAAGCCCATAAAGAAGCTTATTTTAAACATATAAAACAACTTAAATTTTAAAAATTTCACTATGCTTTGAGCAAACACTTTGCAACACTGTCACCAAATAGACTGCTTCATGTCGATCCACTCTGTGTGACTCTCAGATGCAAAAGTGAGAATCTAGGGCTGCTAGGACTCCTTTGACATTTCTGAGGTGAGAGTTGGTTTAGTTGATGAAAATTTGCTCCTGTATGGCCTCTGTGACCCCCATTCTGAGTAGTTCTTTTAAGAAAAGTGGTTTGTCAAATTCCATGAGCTGACAAAAGTGGTCTGCAGACCAGCTGGGTGACTGATTTGCTGTCAGACTGTACAGTGTGTGACCCCAGTCAGGTTGTAATATGGATAAGCTACAAACACTCAGGGCAAATGGACTTCTTACCACTACAGTAGGCTACACTTTCACAGATTAAAACAAACAGACAAACAAACAAAAAAAATCCCACATCAGGAGTCAGAAAGAAGGACAAAAGATAAAAGAAAGCAATCTAATGGTCAATATTGATTTTGCTTTTCCCTGCTGTAGATAAGCTGATTTAAAATGGACTAAGGCAAACTAGAAAATTGTCCTGTAATCAAAATACTCAAAATGTGAAATTCTTTTTGGAAACCATGGAAAGACACCACATTCTCCGGACTGATACAAAGAGGGGCCATCTGGCTTGTTATCAGCACTCAGTTCAGAATTCTGAGGTGGATTAGAGCCTAAAGAATGGGCAAGCTACACATTTAGAAAGGAAACATCAATACTGAAAGGTATATAAAGGTTTTAGAGCAACATATGCTCACATCCAGATGACATTTCTTTCAGGCAAGATCTTGCATCTTTCAGTAAGACAATGCCAAACTGCATGTTTCATACATTACAAAACAGTGGCTTCATAGTAGAAGATTTGGAGTGCTGAACTGGCCTGCCAGAGAACCAGAGCTTTTGCCAACCAAAAACATTTGGTGTTTTTGGTTGGTAAAAAAAAAAAAAAAAAAAAAGAACATATGACAAATATAATTGGGAAAAAAATCTAGATCTCTTGAATTAAAATTAATTGAAAAAGAAACTGGATCAAGACTATTTTTGTTTCACTTAAAAAAAAAATTGAAGTACTGCATCCCTTCTTAGTCAATCATCATAAACTAAAGCAGTCATTTCTACTTCTTTCCATTGGTGGTGAAAATGAGCTTATTGCTTGCTCTTCAGGGTGCTTCAACAGCATCACCCTCTGTATGTAAACGACTAAAGGCTGTTTATTTATGGTTTTCCTCTCTCGTCTCAGGAGAAGTGGGTGAATCCCTCGTGGCATTGAAGTGGGGGGAACACATTTGTGTGCTAAAGGCTTTGTGTTTTGTGGGCAAAACGTATATGCTGTGCTTTGGAAAAGCCTAATGTGATGGGCACTTTGTTTACATCACAGCAGTAGATCATTTTGCAAGTTGCATTGGCAGACGGAAAGTTGATTTCTTTATTTACTCCTTAGGGAGGTATTTATGAATTGCTGCATGATGAAAAGTTTAGCCTCTATATATTACAGTGAAGTGTAAGAAGAAAATTAGCTGTGAAAAATAGTTATATCATTTGAAAAGAAAAGAGCAGCTTGACAGTTTCGTTTTTTGTCTAGAACAAAGAAATTTCAAGTCTTTGTTTTTTTATGTCTTTAACTCCATGTAATTTCACAACTTGCATCATTTGCTAACATAAAGAGAACTAGATAAACCCCTTGTGATTTCACCCACAGGTTTCTGAGAAGTAGTTTTAAAACCAACTTGGTGGGAACTGACTGTGCTGAACCTGATTAATCCAAAAAAGAGCAAATGGGCATAATGAAGAAGCCCACAGTCAGCTGGAACACATTTAACTTACAACTGTTACAATAGGGTATCTATTTCAGCATAGTTTATGGTAACCTTTGATGCTCATTAACACCAACATCCCACATTCATTGTGGCTAAATCTGTCTATGTTCAGGATGTTTTGGTAGTGACATTCAAAATGAGGAGTGCCAGAATGCTGATCTATGTCAGACCTACTGTGTTCAAACATCGCTTGCCTCGGCACAGTTCAGTGGGACAGCTCAGTCAGAAAAACTGACAACAGTAGCGGTTGGACTGCAACCAAGACCCAGACCCTTTGAGGTTGGTCTCGGGTTGGCCCGAATAGGGAGCTGTAGCAGTGGCCAGCTCAGCCTGTGGTTCCCTGTGGCAACCAATCAATCCAGTCATTGTCAGCAGTCACCCCGGATAGACTGCAGATTTGACTGCCACCTTGGTTCTTGGCCAGAGGCCATGAGAAATACAGCGGCCTTCTCCTTGAACCCTTCGAAGCTAATGCAGAGTGAGTTGTGGTGGTCTGATAGAACGATTAAAAGGAGTTATTACGCTCCAAAATTCACTGAAACTGCAGAGTGCTAAGTAACTATAATAGTCACAGCTAGCTGTTAGCATTTTGCAAAATAGCCATCATTCAGAGAACTGTATTGTGAATTATCCAAGTATTTATGACCTTATTTTTTTTCTGTGCCAAGCTGTTAGTTAGTTTGTTTTTGCTGTGAAGTCAGTTTTTAACACAAGGATCACTGGAGATAGATTCACTTTTGGAGCCAGCCCCTAGTGGCCACTTGCAATTTCTCCTACTACTGCATTTGCAACAGTCCAAAAACCAGATGTTTCCTTTTGGCTGTACTTCAAATGTGGGTGGTACACAATGGGGAAGAAAAAAAAATGTGGGTGGTACAAAAGCCTTATGACCAATTATTTCCAAAACTGCGCGGAAGAGGAGAGTTGAGTAAAGAGGTGAGGATGATTATACACCCTAAACCCGGTGGTTGCTATGAGCAGAGAACATCCTTGAAAAGGATGCTTTTCGGCTGTATCCTTTGACAAAAACATGTTAGATAACTTTAAGTAAGATCTTAGGAAATTGTGTCCACTCTAAAAACATATTTTTAAAAATGGTCAAAATATGTCTTTTAAATGTTTGTTGGGAGCAACCAGTATCTCTGCTACTTTGTAACATTTCTGTCTGCAGAACATTATAAAAAGTAGCTCATTATTTGGAAATAGAAGCCCTTGTTCTTTTTTGGTCTTGATCAAGCGCTGTGTGATTGCACAACACGTCAGTTCACTAGGCAAGTTACCTTTTTAACACATCTTTTACAATCAGCTAATAAATTCATGCATTCGTCACAGTTCATAAGATTACATCTGCTGAATAGAGGAGCATATTCTATATTTAGAAACTCATTGGTGGGAATTGATGTAGGAAGGGTAGTTCTTGGTCTTTTTTTTAAAGTTTCTTTTGTTTCTTTTAACCATTTTAATATTTTTCCAAAAGGCTGCACTGATTATGACATTTGACTTATAGTGAAAATAATACTGTCAAAACTAAACTTAACAGGTTAATTAGCAAAGAGCAGGTTTATCAAAAGACTTTTCTGTGCTTTGGTTTTCCAATCTGCCAAAATAGCTGGGTTCCACATTTTCATACCAAAAGCAGTTTCACCTTGCATGCTTTGCAGTTGAAGCTGCAGGATATAAGTGTCAACCTTGCTTTCCTCATTGCATATCTCTGTTGAGTCTCTTGTGTCAGGAGAAAGGACTGGCAAGGAGATGATGAATAGCTGTTCATGACATTTCTACTGTGGGTGTTGATTATACGACCATGATTAATCTGTGCGTCAGTAAAATACATAATGGTTATGTAATCATGAAAACAAAACTCTTTATTTTGGCATCTACACTTCTTTGGGTTCTTGGTGTTATTCAGCACAATGGAAAATGTAATCAACTCTAGAGCAGGAAAATATAGCTCTCATGCTCTATTTCGTCTCATTGATAATTACTAAACACAGTTCAGTAAACCAGTCTAAACAGAGTCTTTCAAAGAAAACAAACACAACAGGGAAACATATTTCCCTGTAAAAGGACATGCAATGGTGTCTTATATAGTAGCTGCAACTTCAGCCTGGTTAACAATTGTGACATCTTAAAGTAAAGATCGTAAATTAAATTATCTTTGACTTAATCTTTTACAGCAGGAGTCTTATTAATTATAACTCAAACACTTTTAAGTTTAAAAAAAGGGCAATTTAAATGACAATCTTTGTCCTGTGTTTGTGGATTTTTACCCATTTATGGATCCTGGCCATCTGACTTCGGTACTTATGAACTCCAATGAAATAGTTCACTTTAAAGCCGCAGTATGTAGTAATACCACTCATGAGCAAAGGGAGCAGCATATCACAAGTTCATGTCTCAACTTTTGCCATCATATTTATCTCTGTCAGCTCTGGATCATATCTCTTTCCTTTATTTGTGAAAAAACTATGGGTTTTGAGATCTGCAAATCAATACAATTTGGATTCAATTACTTTTCACACCTCATCTCAACTAATTTGGAATTGGAGTCATATTAACAAGAACAATGAAGTAATTAGGAACTACAAATAAAAAATTTTAAATGTTTAATTCACAGAAGCTTTATCAATCCCTGCATGTAAACTGCTGTGCAGTAGTCAGCCTTACTAGACTGAATAAATTAAATGCCCTGCAAAAAAAAAAAAAAAGAAGGAAAAAGAGAGGTGCAGAAAATATTAAGCATTGGCTTTGAATATAGGAGCTAGATGCAATAACCTGTCCTGGCTTCCTGCTTAGCTGAGCATTCCTAGAATAATGATGGCTGCTGCAATTAAAGTTGAGCAAATGGGACAGTATTCTTCTCCCTTACACACTGGAGCACACAAAAAAAAGCCAGTATTGTTAGCCTGATTTCCCCCTTCTTTCTTTTTTATTTCCTTCATTTCTTTTTTCCTCCCTCCCTCTGTCTTTGCTTGGTTCTCCCTCCTACACACCTCTCAGAGCTTGTTGCTAAAACAGATTTATTAGCATCATCCAGGCAAACACACCATCAAACAAGCTATGCTAGGTTTCTGATGACAAGGAAAAGGAAAGATGCTGTAATTACATGAAATCTGGGACTTGACCAAAGTCTAATTTCTGGAAAATGATCTGGGGGATGAAGAGAGTCTAAAATGAACAACTGACCTGCTCCAAAGAAAACGGCGAGGAAAAAAGTCTCTTCACCACATTACCACTACAAATGAAAATACGTGCTCGGTATTAGCAATACTTTAATTCCATAAACAATGACACTGAGATAAATGTAGCTGAAGATATTTTTTATCAGGATTGTATAAGAAGATGTGATTGCAGATCTTCAGAAAAGGGCAAAAAAGGCTAGTGGATGTTCCCACTGCTGCATGAAGGTTTAAAACCCACATTTTGGATCATCATATCTGTTTTCCAGAGTGCAGGCTTTGTAGTGATGATGGTTACACTGCAAGATTGTGTCCAGTAGGTAGTTACAGAACAATCTAAGTTAATATAACTGAACTAGTATCAAATCTTCCAGATTTTATCAGAGTATGGTAATACAAAGTGTAATTTTGTATATTTCTCTAGTGTGCCTTAACTTTATGAGACACCACTGCCGCACTTTTATAATCTATTTTTCTAAAACATGACAGTTCACAACTGCTAACTGTTCGCTTACACCAAAACTTGAGGGGGCAGTAACCATTTCACATCTTTCTGTGAACACCCTAATCACTGACATGCTCTCCTAATCCCAGTCAAATCCTGCTATTATGAAAAAGAAAATCCATTCCTCCCATTGCTCTCTCTCAATATCCACCTTAATTTGCACCAATTTTCCTCTCTTCTCATGTCACTCTTACTCACAGACCTGTTCCATTATTTTCAGGATGACAAAAAAATATGTGACAATAAAATTCCTGATGCTGGAGAGAGCGAGGGCTGGCCCAAGGGTGAACCTGCAGTTCTCATCAGCCTCCGTGTTGCTTTTCACCTGCTTGCACCAAAAGCGCAGACACACCAGATATCGTATCAACCCCACTGCCACAGTGCTGCAATTCATATCATTCAGGGTCCCTGTGGCGTGCATGGTCATACACACCAGCAGATGCACACACAACCACACACTGGCAAAAGAAATTTCAATGATAATTTCAGAGCAGCATGTGTGATTAGATAGGTTCCTGAGATGAAGGAAAAAGCAAAAGTAGTGCAGGTGAGAGATAGAAATAGAATGACGGTGGGTGAGACTGCAAAGCCACCTGGATGAAGGAATTGAGAGACTGCACTTCTATGTCATGTGCAGATCCAATCTGTTTTTCCATGCCAAGAGAAAGGCTTATCGGCCAAACCCACCTTACATGCTCTGCCAGAACATATGATCTGTAAAAGCAGGGAATAAATCATCACATCGATCATCATCCCTTTGAATCTGATCAAACCAAAAGGCAGTTTTTCAGTTTAAATGGTGTACTTTAATGTCGTCATAATACACACCATGCCCCTCAACAGTGATTTTATATGAGAAGAGCCTATGTACATCACCATATCACTTCAAGTGAGTTAAGGGTCTAGACTGTGAGTTGGCCAGTGCAACAACTTAGTAAATTTCCCACTATTGGGCCAAAGACAAGAGTACTGAGGCTGAGCCAGGCCAGTTGCCCTCCTATTGTCACTTCCACTGTCTAACAGAGCCAGTTCAAGCCACCGTGCACACTGATTTCTGGCCTCACTTTTCCATGTGGCCAAGCATGGCTAAATGGGGGCTAGAGGCAGAGTCAGGATAGGAGGGTTTTTAGAATTCAGCATCTCTTTAGTTTATTTTACGGCCCTTTTTTATAACTATGTTTATAATAGGTTTGCTTCACTTACAAGTGATGTTAACATTCGTCACAGATATGGCGGATTTAGTTTTAACTCCAGCTATCTTTTCTGTCATCACTGTGTTTATTCACATGCTCCCCCTCTCAGCTGCTTGTACGTAGTGATGGGTACAGCCATTCTTTTAGGTGTACTGAGCTACTAGAATCAGTTCATTACAATGATTTATTCAAAAGATTAATTCACTTAATTGTTCAGTACTTGATCAGACCTCTGACTGAATATTAAAACAGCCGAGTCTCTCATGATTCCCTGTTTCCAGCAGTGCAGTCGCTTCAACAAACACACCAGACTCCTCTTAAAAATCTTGACATTGTATAATTTTCCTCATTGAACATTGGGGATGAATGCTGCTTTGAAATAATTTTTAAGGGGTGTATAGTTCACCATTGTTCTTGGACTTTTTGGGCCTGATTCTGGCAGTTGAAGCTTCTGATAATGTCTCAGGGCTCACATTCACTGTTGGCTATAGTACATTCAATGGATGCTTTTTTAGTACTTTGGGTGAATGGAGTACTGATCTTGATGCAGCTGCACCAATGACACACTTTCCTTTCCGCAGAACTAGAAGGTGTTCATTTGTGACTTTGTAAGTGTAATCATCTTGTTCCTAGTCCTATCCTCCACCTACATTGGCTGTTAGCTCGGACAACAGGAGATACTGATTTACCAAAATTATTTGATTACACAGAAGTAATAGCGTGATACCAATCTTCTGTAGTCTCTGCTTGCTGCTTCGTTCAAAAAAGGGGGTTAGCTGAAGTGAGAAGTGAAATAATTGTTTTGGTAAGTGATTCAGTTCAGTTTGCTCACTCCAAGAAATGTTTTCATCATTTGTGATCCACAGCTATGGATATCCCCCTTGATAAAAGAAATGAGGGTGTGACATTTCCATCATGATACCAAACATTGAGCTCATGGTCTATTCAATAAGTCCAAGGTATCCAGGTCTTGTGCCTGCAAATCATACTTGAAAGTTGGTATGAACTGTTTTGGCTTAAATGATATGTTTGGTTTGACATGGTGCTGTATTTTATGGCTAAACATCTCCAATTTGGTCTCGTATATCCTAAGAACTTTGTTCCAGTAGTCCTGTGGTTTGTTCATGTGCAACATTTCTAGCATAAGTCATGCAGTGAAAATATTTTAAGAGGAAAGACATTTGTCCAAAATCAAAACACCAAGCAAGCCTTAGGTGAAGCTTGGTTTGGAACTTACATAAAATTTGCAATGGCTTGATGGCTCCATATAACTATTTGCAATAGTGGAAAAAGGCAATTCATAAAACAGTTTTATACACATAGGATACCATAGAAACCATATGGATTAGAGAACATTGACATGTACATAAAGAGCAGATCTGATCACTTAAGAAAAAAAATGTCTATGAGACTGTTAGTAAGGTCATTTTGGTCAAAAGCACTGTGCTGTACTAGTTTGTGAGTGTTGTAACACCTGACATCTATAGCACCGGTTGAGGTTCTTGACTCCTGTCATCTTGAGCCTTCTTGTTTTTTTTCCCAAAATGAATAGCATCAAGGATAGCTATTGAGCTATCATCAGGATGCAAACATTGAAATGACATGAATTATTCCTACATGCTAGTTTAAACTTGAGAACCCCTGTGTATGTAAGTATGCTTGATAGCTCCAATTCAAACATTTGTGTAAAGGAGATCATCTGTAATGTGAATGGTTAGTAGGGAAGGCTGGATTCTGATCAGATATACCTAAAGATCTGATTTAAGCTGCAATCTGAACATAGCCTTTCAAGCAAATATGTCTAAAAAAAAACTGTGTTATAAACACTTTGATATTTTCATGTTGATATTAGTGCAAAAATGTAAACTTCAGTGGGGGTTTGGACTTCTCAGCAGAGCTGGAAGCCTAAACACCCTTCTCTTCTCAACCACTTATTAAGGAGAAGCATTTTAGATAGCTTGGTTTCTCTCTCTCTTTCTCTCTCTGTATGTGTGTGTGTGTGTGAGAGAGAGAGAGCAGGACACACACACACACACAAATACACACAGATGGGTGGGGTGGTGGTGGCTAGCCTTATCACTGTGCCACAAAGCGGAAAGATTAGATTACTCACTTTCCTAGACCTCCAACTTGGTTGCCATAGCAATAGCAGTGTGACTGGGGTAGCAGCCCATCACTGTTGAGGCTGTTGGAGGGAACAATCACCAGGGAACTACAAGCCAGCCAGCCACTTCAACTTTCAATACTAGCAATAAGAATTCAAATAAGAAAAACAACAATCAAAAAGTAAATTGATCATGCACTTCCTATTGACGATAATCTCTTGTTTTAGCAATATGTTATGTTTTGCAGTATTCCTCTATCTAAAATCAGCACTGAGGAGCTGCCAAATAGTTGACAACAGACACAGTCTTCTTTATTAATTTGTTTTCTTTGAGTCAATTGCTCTGAAACTGTTGCTCCAACAGATGCCTTCAAAGAAAACTGCACTCTACAGAGACTTACGGTGAATCAGATATTCAACACTCTGCAAAAACACTTATTGAGGAAGTGGTGTCTGAGCTATCCCTTCCTGTAGAAAATGCCAGTGTTGCATTTGCAGACAGTTAAGTAGTTCGAGGTGTGCTCCCAGGTTTCTATGATCCTTCATCACCTCCACCCCTTCTTCTAAGATGAAAAAAATATTTGCTTCACTCCTGTTCCTCCAAAAGTCTTGCAAAATGAGATGATTGCCACATCATGTAACAAAGCAGCCCACCAAAATTTTCTTCAGTCTCCACTCCAGCACCCATACACCTTAGAGTCAATTCAGTATTTCTCAAGATGACAGATCTATGACTTGTACTTGAACTAGAGTTGTACTGAAGTTGAAGAAATGTGAGATATAGAGTCAAAAAAGAGTTGGAAACAGTCCTCCAGTTTTCCTTTGCTGCTTATCAGCCATACAACCATTTAGTTACAGAAACGTTGGTCTGTGGGTCGTAATCAATAATCCATGCAGTTATGGAGACATCCACCTGTATTTTCTAAAGTTTCTCAGATAACAGTACGGTTCTTAAGTGATGCACTCCAAAAACTGAAGGTGATCATCTCACTGGTGCCTGCTTAGTCCAGATTAGTTCAGCAGTTCATTCAATTACTGTTAATCCAAGGCTTAATTTCAATTTCCTGGTGGAGATGGTTTTTTTTCTACATGGAGTCTATGTGACCAGTCACACATTCAGTCATGCATTAATGTCAGTTCAGAAGGGATCACATTTGGGGCCTTTAAAGTTTCCTCTACTTCCTGCATAAACTTCCTAACAGTTCTTTAGGATAGACATTGCTGCTAAACCTGAATGTAATGGGTATGAAGGTGGAGATGAGAAGTAATAAATTATAATTTACTTTTCCTAATTGATTGTGGGCAAGGAGAATATTTACATAGAATAATATTTTATCTTATTTGGTGGAGTTGTTAGGAAACATCCATCCTCTTTTACCTTTACCACTCTGCAGTTTCGGCCTGCATAGTCTGAAAGCAGTGTAGAGATGCACTGCTATGCCCCTCTACACATGTCCTTGCATCATGCATCCAGGTTTTGGTGAAAAACATAATAGAGGACTCCTGACTTTCCTGTTGTGTCCTCAAGACTGGTGACAGGACACACCAGTTTCCTATGACCCGTTTTTTGCCAGGCTATATTACATTTGTTTTAACGACCTTAAACGTCTGTTTAATTTATACCCATTTTTCTGATGGCCTGCTTACTGCCCTCATTGACTTACAAAGGATATAAGGTGTCACTCCAGACAGTAACATAGAACTTAGTAATCTCCCTCAGCTGCTTCTGGATGTAAACAACTCTTCCACTGGCATGGTCATTAACATGTTTAAATTGGCAGAATTACCACTCTTTCAAGACAGTTTCCAAACCACCATGGAAAAATAATTGATTTTTGGGCAAAAAGTGTGCTAGAAAGGCATAAGACAATGCATTATAGAAGGATGCAAAATACTTTGGTGCAGTTGTATTCTTGTTTCCATCACACTCTCTTGCAAAAGAACAGCAAAAATTTGAATTTGCAATAAAGGTACTGCTGCAAGGGGCTGGTGTTTCCATTGAACAGTATTTTTCTCTGTATAAGCATAACTCTCCTTGTTCTCTCTCATTTTACTATTTCAGAAACTCTCTGTATTTCATCCTGCAAGAGCTCCTTAAAAAAATGAAAAAGGAGATATTGAAAAAGATGAAAAAAAAAACAAACATCTGTTGTCTTTGACAAATTATGCAACTGTTGTTACTGTTGTTGCAAAAATAGTTACCCAAAAATGGATTATCAACATGTCTGCAAAACAACCTTTAAAAAAAGCATAAAAAGGTTTTTGTAAATTTAGCAGTTTTTTTAAGTAGAGGTGTTTCCATTATAGGTTTTCTTTTGCAATATTTAGGGTGTGCATTGATCTAGGAGTAATGGAAATGCAACTTGTAAGAAGTTGCAACAAGTGTGCCACAATTGTACGCTTATTATGTGCTTCAGATCCATAGTAAAAGCACCATTATTACAGCAGAGTTTAATCTATGTAATTCTTAGTGTTAGTTGATGTTCATCCAGTCATTAGAGTGTGTTGTGGGTACTTTAATGATACTTGCATACAATTTGATTGGATTTGTTGCCCCACATTGAGTTGATATAATAATGGTGACAGTTGTTTGGTGGCACCGCTACTGTTGCATTGTAAATTTTAAAAAAAAGAAAAATCAATTGATATTGAATTCATAATTGTACCAAAGTGAAGCCTCTGCATTAATTCAAACTAATTAAGTGCTTGGAAATCTATAGTGTTGTGGGTCTGATCATTAGATTAATTACCCTAATCAAGCTATTGTATTTCAATTAGACCCAGCACAGCGTTTGTGTTTTCATTAATCAACAAGCACAAAAATGAATGTGGCATAAAAATTAGACACACAGAACAGCACTTGTGAGTATGAATATAAAATTATTAAGTCTTTATGATATAGGTTTGTCATCAATAATAATGATATGACAAGATAGTGATTCAAATATTCTTGATAACAGCAAAAGAGAAGTTTTGAAAAAGTCAGCCCCAACAATGAACTGTGAATAACTACAGAGACATACAAAGAAAGGCAGGCAGCAAAAAGTCTGGGAGAAAATGCCACATAAATAATGGTAATTAGACTGCAGGTCGCGTTGATGCGCTCTCCTTCCCACTAAGGACTCATAATGGAGTCATTTTTTTTTCTCCATTCAGTCAGAAAATGGCTCTAAAAAGTTGGGGAGGCCATTCTGACCTTGACAAAGCGCTTCATTTAGATAAGCATTGGTCTGAACCTGGAGTCAAATTAGGTCACTGCAGCCCACAGTGCATCGCATTTTAAATCCCCGACTTCTGGACTTGAGGCAGAAAAGTGGCCGACTGGGCTTAAGAACGCTGATCTGCTTTAAAAAAATTCAGGTCTGGAAAAGTGTTTTTTAAAAAGTCTATATTTAATATTCAATTTTGGAAAGCACAGACTTAAAATACACTTTAATTATCTACCGTCATTTAAAAAAAAAACTAAAGTTACTGGGTGGCATAACAGATTCTTTAAGACTGTCTTCTCTTGATAAATGCTATAAAGGTTGCTATGAGGTTAACTTTCTGATGTTTTTTGCTATAAAATCTACTCTATTGGTGGTATTGGATGAGTAATCTATTTGCCATCACTGGAGAGAAAGGTTAAAGTGTCATGGACAGAAACCAGATTTTAACCATCAGTCATAACCCCAGGCAGTAGAACACCAGTAACTGGCAACTTATTTAGTGTCACTGAGATTTGGGCTTTAAGTAAAATGCTGGCCTTCCAAGAAAACCGTTTTATTTTCATGGCGGAAATGCCTACCCTTTAACTTACTTCTTTATTTTTATTCCCTTCACATTAAGAGCAGGTTTAGCTTCCAGTAGAAAACATATGGACATTCCTAAGCTTTCAAGTTTTTTTTAGAGAAGTGATTCTTTGAAGCAAAGGTCCCCACAAAATTTTGAAAATAAGCAAGAAAATAAGCAATTTGGAGTACCCTGCTGAGGTACTCCAAATTGTTCAGGAAATTATATATAATCAATAACTTGGGTTGTTAGAGTGGCAGGGTCCCTGTGACAAACTCTTGTCATTTTTGTTGCCACTCTGACAGCTGTGTCAGTTGCAGCAATGATCCACACAATGTTCCCAGATGATTCATGCAGTGAAAGCTTATGTGAGCTGGGTGATCGTCATCTCAAAGCTGCACAAAGGCCTGTTTTCATGTTAAAACATCAGTTTGGATTCCATGTGAAGGAATTTTTGTTCATTTTTAGGAAGTATTGCCTAGCTCCTGCACTCTTCCGTCCCTGCTCTTGGCAAAAGCAAGCCAAAGTAATTTTGGAATCCCATCTCAGTTGTTTTACAGACTATTGTTTTACACCACAATGTTGCACATCAACAATGATGAAGCCAGCTCACACAGCTCGAGTGGAGATTATGTGGAGACTTGTGGTTCCTAAAGTTTTTAAAAGTAGAATGGGAGGTAGACCCTTTAGCTATCAGGCCCCTCTTCTGTGGAACCAGCTCCCAATTTGTATCCAGAAAGCAGACACCCTCTCTACTTTTAAGATTAGACTTAAAACTTTCTT
>JAOWBL010043634.1:5366-23833 GCA_028564865.1 Zenarchopterus dispar | reverse complement strand
TCGAGAAGAGCAAAATGTTACTGAATGACCTTTCAAAAGCATACATTCAGACATGAAGGAAAGAAATTTGTTTGTACCCTTTCATTTAAAAAAAAAGAAAAACCCAGAGTGCCTTGATAGTTTTGAGATTTCATTGCACCTGCACAGATTCAAGAGACTCTGTGCCAGATGCAGCAAAGCAGCCCCAGATCATAACCGAGGCTCCTCCATGTTTCACAGTAGCTCCAGTCTTCTGTCAACACCAGAAGACAGTCTCCCAGAAACATTGTGGCTTGTCAACATGCATTTTGACAAATGCCAGTCTGGCTTTTTAAAAATGGTTTTCTTTAACAGTGAAGTCCATCTTGGTTCTTCACTTTGGCTCAAACAGTCACGAGCGCTGATGCATCTTGACTTCAGAGCTCATCTTAAATCTCTGGGACTCACAATCTTCACATGATGGGGTTTACCTTTGACACGCTTGCCTAGGCGTTTCTTTTTGATCTCTAGCTCTCTTCTTGGTTTTCTGTGGTCCATGTTCAGTGTGGTGGACACCATGATCCCAAACAGCAGAGTGATGACTTTCGCCCATTAAACCGGCAGGCTAACACAAGTGATGCTAATTACAGGAAACCCTTTAGGTTAACATGTTTGCTATGGTGAAATTATGTTCAGCTTTTTAATGATGAGTTTTAAATGATTTCAGTGTGTATTTGTGTGTTTTTTTCTCTCTTTTATGGGAGGTGTAGCTTCTCTTCACAAACGCAGGTGAGGTCTTAGCGCCAAGCGTGAGGAACGGCACATTTGTTCAAATTAGTTTTAAATGCGGTTTCCAGCCAACCAAATATATGGCTAAACGTGAACGCAAAGACAGTACATTTGTTTGGATAAATCTTCGAGTAACCGGATAAGTTATATTAGCCGGAGCTCGCCGCAGCCGTTGGCCCGGCGGTTGGCCGTCGCCATGGTTACCACGGGTGCATAGACTACTCACAGGGCAGAGACTTCTGCTTCCCCGGCTCCTCCTCCTGCTGCTGCTGCTGGATTGCCCGTTTCAACAGCCGACCCAAACGCTTGGCTCCTGCTTTTCCAAGACCCCTACCACTTGGAGGTTTATAGGGTTTTTCCTTCTGTTTTATCTGGGATCCATTTTCTCTGATGATGGCAATTCCCTCTTCATTTCTCCGCGGGGCCCTTTTTGGAGAAGCTTTCGTTTTCATTTTTTTCAGAGAAATTTTTAAAGGAAACCTGTCATGTGAAAACCCCAGTTTTTCAAATGGTTACTTGGTGATTTCAAGGTGAAAAACAAACAAACAATTCTTTAGTTGCTATGTAAATGCTGGCCCATAGACTGCATCCCAAAACTGTTTTGAAAGCAGTTTCTAAAGCAATCACTGGTAAATATTTAAAAGTAGATTATGATTTAATACAAGTGCATTTGTTTAATGTGCACAGACATTTATCTGATAGAGATGATAAACAGCGATGAAATAAATGGGGAAAAATAATAACCCAGTGATTTCCAATACTGGAATTTTAACCCCACATAAATAAATAATGTGCAGTTAAATTCTTAGTAGTTCCAAGAAAGAAAAAAAAAAAGAAAAAGATTTTATTTATATTAAAGTTCGAGACCTGATGAGGTAAAATGATACAACACGTTACAATTTTACCGCAAGACAAGTATGATTTCTCTAAATATTGATTTGCTGATACTGATTTCTTCCTCCACTACAGACAAGGATACATAAAAAAGAAAAAAGTCAAATGTTTATTTTCTCTCCAAATGAGTACTTCACAAATTGTGCAAGAAATGCAGTTTGCAGACACATAACTATGGCTAATACAAAAATATATTCCGTATGCGGTGTTACACTTGTTTTATAGACTTTTGTTTTATAAGTCCGGCTGGTCACGAGGGAGGATTCTTCAGCATGTTTGTGATGAGCTCTGCTGGGTTTTTATGGAACACTGTAGGTTTGTTGGACACAGGTTAGATTTGGCACAGATGACTGCAATCAAGAAGGACGGCTCTAAGGGCATGGATTCCCGGTACGGGTCAACATCACAGCTGACCTGGAGAACAACATATCAAAACATAAGGCCTGTTGCTCAGGGGAAAGAAAATCAAACAATAAGAGAGTTCGATATGATTACCTGAGCAAAAGAAGTGAGAAACAGACGAGTGTGAGACAGCCCTGAAAGGGAGGTGTCACCAGGATGGCGAGTTAGACTTTGATGATAAGCCTAAGGAGAGAAGTGCACAAAGTGTGGATAGTTAAAGGTTTATGTTGTCACAGTCAGACATAAAAGTCAGAGGGGTTTCCTCACCTGGAGTGCCACCTGCAGTGCAGAATACTGCACCCACACCTCCTGCTGCTGTGTTGTTGACAGAGAAAACACTACACTTCTCCCCGATTTTTCAGTCGTATTGAGGTAGTGAGCCCACACACATTCCCCCACGGCTTGCACTGTCTGACTGTAAGAGAAAACTGCAGCAGAGGAAAAACTTAAATGATGAATGCAGGAAGAAAATGTGCTTTCTGTTACACAGAGGTCAGGGAAATAATGGATGGATGGATGGATTTGGGTTAAAAGTATTAAGCCTCAGCTTTTATTTAATGGTATTTCAATCAAAAATGTTTTAGAGATTACAGTTAATTAACATTAGATACTAACAAAAAAGTTTAAAGGGGAAAAAAACACAGCTGTCTACAGAAGACTTCATAGACACACCATCATCAGAGTCTCCATCACAGGGTCAGTTGGGTGAAATATAGTACTGGACTATACTGTCAGGTAAATCTGACGATGATACTACAAAATAAAGATCCAGAGTGATCCAAGACATCCTGCAGAAACAACTCAGAATATGAATATTTTGTGAGACCAAGTCATTGATCTGACTTTAAACTGATCAATCAACATTTCACATGCTGAGGCTCACCTAAATGCAAAAAGACTCACAAATAAATAACAACTGAAGACAGCTAAAATAAAGACCTGGAAGAGATAAATAGGACTAAATAGGTTTTTATTTTTTAAATTTAAATAAGTTTAAATAAAATGGACAAACGTGAACTATACTTACTTTCAGGCACTAAAAGATGGAAGATATCTTTGGCAACAAGGAATCCCACTGCACCATAATTCATAGCTCTGTGAAAAAAATGGTTTGACTGTTACTATATAAGTACATTAATATTAGAGACATTTAGTACTGTTTTTTTTTTTCCTGCACATCCTACCTTGGATAGGTGGGATGAAAAAAGGGAGGAATGAACATTCCCACTGGAAAGTGGAGCTCATTACCAAAAAGAGAGGGTGTGACAGAGAGACTGAAAGAAATGTGAAAAGGTTTTGTAAGCTTAATGATAAAATCCCGTATTCCTCAGCTTTGAGTTGTGATGCACACACTTACATATCAGTTGGTTCGGTCCGAACAGTCAAGAGTGTAGTGCGCCTCTTTTGCCACAGAGACAGTAGCTGAACATAGTTGGAGAAAAAGCTCTGGCTTCTGACTGTAATCTGAAATCAAACAGGGGTTATCTATGTTACCAAAAGATGTGTCAAAAGAGATTTAACCAGAAAGGCTATAAAGTGTGGGATCTGTAATTTACCTCAGAAAAAAACAGATCAAGCTCATTTTCATCAGAGATTCTGTTTGTCGTCAATAGTCTTGGATTCAAAGAGTGAACCTGGAGAGACACAAGCCAAAGAACATATCAAAGTGCTAATAGAAAGCTGACTGATGCATAAATAATAATCCAGGTTCACAATATCCGCTACCTTTTCCATGACAACCTGAAAAGACTTCAAATCTGTCCACTTGAGTTCACGCAGCGCAGACTTGAAGGAGAAAAAGACATTTTCAATAATCTTCTCTGCCTATTAAAGAGAGAAAAGCTTTAAAAGACGTCAACACAGATTTCTACTGAATTCACCGCGTGTCATGTTGCCTCCTCACCTCTCCGTGTGAGGTTCTTTTACCGATAAGGTGTGTGAACACTGAGTCAAATCCTCTCTCCGTCTCAAGCAAGCAACGCTTCCAGCGAGGGGTTTCCTGAGTTCAAAAAGCCCACACGGTGAAGATGTGACTCCACATCATCTCAAGGGCATTTGAAACAGCGTTACGTTGACCAACCTCTTCGGCGTCTCCCAAAGCAATGGAAAAATTCTTTGCTGTCTCAGAAAACCTGGAGTCCATGGCAGGCATCAGGGTGTGAAGCAGATTGAGAACCATATATGTATGAAGAGGACCACTGAGTAGAACCAAATGAGAAGAAAGAATCAAAAATGAATCAAAAAAAGACAGAGGGCTAGGATATTTGAAAATGTTTTATGATTTACAGTACCTAGTCTTATACTCAAGCTTGTTGAGCCAGTTCTTGATGATGCGAGACATTTGAACAACGTAGGGTAAGTTATGCAGGAGGACATGGTCGTCTTCGCTGAGAGACAGTGGATGGAAAGCTGTCTGCAGGCAGCCCAACCAGTCGATGGCAGGGGCCTGTCTCTGTGTTGGAGGGAATACAGATGCTTTAAATATGTTAACATAATGTATAAACAAGAAAAACAGCTGATGGCATTAGATTTCAGCTCTACCTACCTGCAGTTCTTTGATGGTCATGCGTTGATGGAGTTGTCCTTTCAACAGGCGGTAATGTAGAGGTGAAGCCGATACAGCAAGTTCAGAGGACAGAGAGATGAAGGTGCCCACGTGGATCAGGCTTCTGCTCTGCGGGGATCCTAGGAGGGCCAGGTACTTCTGGCATAAAGCCAAGAAGGGGCGTAAAGTCTAGATGCAAAGACACAAGGACGCATCTTTTGGTAACGTAGATAATCCGTCCCTGCTGATGGATTTGAAAAGTTTGATGCATTGATTCGTTTGATGAATGAATACTGGTGTTAGATGTTTCTGAAATCAACGGGGATTGCCAACCTCGGTTTTAGTTTCAGATTTCTGTGTCTTGGTGTTCCATTTGATTGGGATCATCAGATCCGGCTGATCGATCTGTTGTTTGGAGGACAGTTCAGTTACCGCAACAACATCTACCTTGCTTTGCTCCTATCAGCACATGTAAGGACATACAACATATTTGATTCAGTACTGGCCTGTATGTATCTTTTAGTTATCCCATGGGCAGTTTCATTTGGGTCTTTCCCCACATACAGGTTGAAGAACGGAAAGGTGTTGTAGTCTCTCATCAACAAACCCAGGGTGGTGTTGAAGTCGGTCCTACTCCACTGCCCTGATACTGCCCAGCCTCCCAGCTGCATGTAGCGAGGAGACAGCAAGTGAATTACAGAAGATTAAAAAAATAATAATTATAATAAATACTTTGACTGTAGAGTGTGGTTTTGATTAGGTTAAATGAAAAAATAAAAAGTGAACCCACTTTGCAATACAATCAGGCATAAATTTAATACCTCAGAATGAACCTCAACCCCAGTTTTTGACAGCAAATAAATCTGAAACTCAGTTAGTAAATCCCACAGGCCTGACTAACCTAGCACAGAGAACTGTTTTGAATTGTGCCTCTTAAGCTGGAACCATTTTAAATCCCTCATATACTTTTGGCTGATTTAATCCACAACAACCAACTTTACGTTTTTACCAATAATGACATATCTTGATCTGAGCAGTTTTTTTTTATTTGGAATGCTCCTCATTTTTCTAATGATCTAAAAACATTAAAAAATGAAGATATGGAGATTTGTTAGTCTGCGGTTATAATAAACTTATTTAAGCACATCTGTTAAACGTAAAGCAAAATTTTAAGGGCGTCCTTAATGTTCCTAACATTTCACTCAGCCTGTTTAGACAAAGTACAATTTTGATACGACTGCACTTTTCTTCTTACATTAATATAGCAAAAAGCAAAATTATATAACAAAAACAAATAATTATAAGACCAGACTGTATAAGTGGAATTTTTTTGAGGCAGCCATGAAACTGCGAAGACCTGTGATTGATTAGAAAGTTATTGACTGTGAAAAGCAGAAGTGTAAATCTTTATTAGACGCCACTAGACATTTAATAAGTATGAAACCTGGTGTGAAAGGCACCGTACTACCACTCAGAGATGCACATCACCAGAGTACACAGCATTTAAATGATCAATAATCAGTTGGCAGATACCTCACTGCTCAGCTCCAACAAGCTGGATGATGACACTGATCACCATCATCGTAACCTTTATTTGTCAGACTCAGAGTCCATTTAAAAGAAATGGACCCAAAATCGATCATCCAGTGACATGAATAAAAGATATATATAATTATCATACCTTCTGAATGAGTGTGAGGAAGGGCTCTTCACCTGCGGTTTCTATAGATCTTGTGTCCAAACAGGAAGTGTAGAACTCTTTAGTCTTCGTCACGGCCGTGCTGTTTGAACTGTTGCTGGTCTCTGGAGAAAACAGAAACAGAACCAGGTTTTCTTCGATCGACTGATGCAACTCATTTGTTTTCTTGATTGTGTAGTTGGAGTTATTGCGAACGCATAAACCTTCAACACAGCCCACTTCTCTTTGTCTGCATCAATCATTCCCTCTAATCTGAAAAACTTCCCAGTTTCAGCAGCAGACCGACATCCCTTCAGAATGATGCTACCGCCGCCGTGTTTGACCATAGGAAAGGTTAAAAACCTAATGGGTCTCAGTGCCTAGCTACCTTCACACACCTTTGGGAATTGTGACCACATTCCTGAACTTTTTTAATCGGAACATGGTAACTTTTGCTTCTCGTAGTTTTTCATTACTTCATTTTCTTTTGCCCATTTCCCATCGGACTGTGATTTTTTTTTTTCTTTTGTGAGAAAAGGCCTCCGACTCGCATCTCTAAAATATAAGCTTGGTTGGTTCAGTTTCGCGCTGATTCCTATCCTCATTTAAGTTTTCCCACTTATACAAAGTTAACATTGGGACCTGTTGGTTATCTGACGGAGACCTTTTGTGCACAGTTAATGTGTTTTGCTAAACGGATGGATCTAATAATGTCAGGGAATTGTTCCTAATAATGAATTTGATGTGATGGTGATTTAGACTATTTTGCTTTTGGATGTCTGTTTTTTTTTTTTTTTCCACATTTTCTTAATTTCTACCATGACAGAGTCCTGTCTTAGTTCTTTTGACTCATGGCTTGGTTTTCACCTCGGTATAGATCACTAGCTGTGGGGCCTTATGTGTGTTAGAGGTGTGGGTTTTTCCATTTTATTTTCAATTAATTCATCAGGCACAGGCTGACTTCAGCAAAGCTGTAAAAGTATTTTAAGTGATTTTTGGTGTGCCATAGTTATAGTTATAGTGTGCCTGAATACTTATGGAAACTGAATATTGGTTTCCCAGACCTGTTTTAGTTTAGCTGTTGAAGATTATCTCAAAGGAACTTGAAAACCGCTCTAAACATTAATGTAATTGGTGAATAACATCAACAAAACACACAGTGGCACACGCAGGAGGACCAGACGGTGACCTACCTAAAACTTCCCTGAGATGCTCCAGCAACACAGCTTTTCGGCTCAGTATTTTACCCTCTTGCAGATTTCTGTCTTCTTTTTCTTCACCATGTCCCTCTGGCCGAACTGACTTTTCCACTTGGTTTTGTGGATGTCCAGGTATGCCCTGACCTCTTTGCCTCCCCCCATTCTCTGGGGAAAATCTGTGTGATCCACATTTGAACAAGAAGTAATCACAGGGCTGTGTAAAAGGATCAGCAGATGAGGACAAACGGGCCTCAGCCCACCGACAGGCTGGAGAGAGACACGGAGCCACTACAGGGATGAGTGAGAGAAAAGTTAGACAAAACGGTTAAATTCAGAATTCCCTGTCTCATGTTGTTAGTTTATTGCACTTTTCTGAAAGCCTACCACTGTTACTGCTCTCATTGTGGGTGTTGTAGGGCATGAAGTAGATCAGTCCAAAAATGGCAGTAAATACAGAGATTCCAAAAATGAGGAGGAACAGCCTTCTCCACCTTATCCGCACTGCTTGGTGCTCGACGACTGGCTCAGATAGTTGCAGCTGCTGTTGCCCAGATGGAGACTGAGGATCTTGGGTAGGCAGTGGCAGCTGAAACGGAGCCGGAGGCTGAAGCTCCCTCTCAGGTTCTGGCTGTGACAGTGACTGGACAGATAGCTGAGGCTGGAATAGCATCAAGAGAGCAAGAAAGTACCATTGTTCAACCAAAATACTATAAGAGTACATTTTTTTTGGAGATGCTGTTGTTGGTTAGGTTAGGTCCCGAAGGACCTAAGAAAATCAGGAGTTCACATGAAAACAGTCCGTTTGGTAAAGTAGATGCTAGTAAGCAGTGATCCGCTACTGTGTTTTGGTATTTGACTCCGAGACAAAATGATGTTCTGGTAAGAGATGAGAACAGCTGTATCTCCAAAACCCACATTCGAAACCAGCCACAGTAGCATTACAGCATTAAGATTATAACATTTTAAATGTTACATTCTCTCTGTTATTTGAACCAAGTAACTGCGTGCCTCCTCCTCAGGAGCTGGGTGCACTTTCACACACAGCGCAAGATAGTTACAGTAACACCTGCACTGAAAAAGTTAGCAGCTGAAACAAAGTGCAACTTGTGAGTAATCACAACAGCAGTAACACACATAATAGCAGTGATGTAGATATGCTGAGACAGAATTTATAGAAGTCCAATGTTCAGTATGAACTCTCGTAGATGTTGAACATTTGATAAAGTTTTATTGCTTAATCTTTAACTTCCTAAGACCTGACGTACACATATGTGAACATCCTACATTTTGTTGTCTGTGTCATAATATTTATTTTCCTAACTAGGGCCCAAAGCAACAAGAAAAAAAATGTCCCAGGTCTTAGGAGGTTAAAGCCAACCGTGAGCTGTGTAACCAAAAACTGACACATCCCTTTATTCACCTCTGAAATAAACACAAAACAGTAATCACAACAGCTTTAGATACATCTTCCTAGAGTCTACTGGATGATTAATTCTTTTGGCTTTTGAACGATTGATGTAATCCATCAGTTCTTAAGTACTGAAGATAAACACAACAGTTCACGACTGCAGCTTTATGAATGAGTATTTATGTGTGGTTTTCATTTTAAAGTATCACAAAAAAAGAAAGTGCAACTCTCAGGAGTTGTAGAAGTACCCCGCGGTGTTGTCACCGTTATCTCCAAAATCTATTTCACTTTCAGGATGTGTTTCAGGTCATGTTGGAGGCAACAAAGCCGCCATCCCTCTGACTGGACAGTTTGATTTGTCCCTCTGTTGTCACCACTGAATCAGTTTACGGCAGGGTCACTTAAAGACAAGGTCCAAATTTGCACTCACAATTTTCAGAATTTAAGTCACACAACGTGAGGCAGCTTTGATGAGTGAGTTTTACATAGTTCTCCCCCTTGCACATTAGTGTTTTTGTGTGACTTTTTTTTTTTTTTAACAAATACCCATCTTCACTACTGCCTGCATAATAATTGTAAATTGTAAATGCAACATTTGCTTGAAAAGACAGCAAGTGCAGAATTAAAATAGAGAAATTTGATTCCTTTTTTGACCTTTTTTTAAAAAAATAAAAGAGGAAATGAGGAACTCAACTCCTGTCTTGCGAAAGTGAAGTGTTTTCCCATTCTTGCATGATAAAGGATTTCAGCTATGCCGTGTTTTTCTTCTCATGGGGTGGGGTGACAGCTTTCCACTGCAGTCAGACCACTTTAGCACCCAGACTATTTTTCTGCAAAGCAAATTTGCAGAATTACATTGTGAATGTAGTTTTGGTCTCGTCAGAGAAGCGACATTGTATCCGGGCAGAAACAGATTGATTTTCCCATTCGTCTGTCATACAGAGCTTGTTGATCGTGTATATCCATAATGGGCAAATTGAACTTTGAATTTTGTGTCTCCCAAATTAAAGGTATGTTTTCCACTTTGCCTCAATCTTGACTTCACACAAGGTCCTAAATTTTATGGCAATAAATTAGCATTTGTAGTTATACTCAATAATTTGAAGATACACCATAAATATCCCATCGTTCTGAACTGGTACAAGTTCTTTTTTTTGTTTTTAAATGTGCTAACCCCTTATTTCTGGCTTTGAGCCTATAAATAATTTGCACGGCCGGCAGACCCAAAATACTTGAAAACCACATAAAAGGGGTAACTGCGTTTCTCTGCTTAAACATTTACTTGCTGCATGAGTACAATTTCATGACATCAGATGTGTTTTCTTGAGATCTTACCTGAGACTCTATTGGAGTTTGGATCATTCTTGCCCCTTTGTTTTTCAAGTAAGTTGTCCTTTTTCTTTTTTTAAAATAAACGTTTCACATGTGTAACTCCTCTTGCTCTCCCTACGTCAAGCAGCTGTCATCTCAGCTTTGTATCTCTTTCCCCTCACTTCTCTTCTCATCTGACACTTTGATAAAAACAACTCTGTAGACTTCCTCTCACTCTTCCCTCCAAAAGAAATCCAGATAAAGTGAAGACTAAAGGTCTCCTCTCCATAGACAGAGATGACTGTGATCCTGGGGGATACTCACCATGAAGATTACAGCGCTTATTTTCAGTATCCCTCCTGTTTCAGCGTGAAGACTTTCAGGACAGAGGAGTGGGAGTGGTAAGTCAAGAGCTTATTTTGGGTTATGCATTGCATTCAGTAGGGGGGTAAGTTTTTCTTCCTGGAAAGTATATGTACGTAGATGCGCACACATACACATCTGCTTTCGTCATTATCAGTGCAACACATGGCTGTTAACAACTGATAGAGCGTCGCGGAGGTCCCTGTCTGACAGAGTGGGACATCATTGAGAGTCTGTCAGAAAACACGTCACGTGAAGGTTGACCAGAGACCTGTCTTGAAAGAGAGAGAAAAAACCATATACAAACCATTTTATACTCAGCATCTGTCTTTATTTTTTGTTTTCATACAGCCCCAAAAAAAAAGGAAAAAGGGATTTGGCTAAATGATGTTTTAAACATACACATTCACATATATACGTATAAAAAAAAAAGTTATAAGAAAAGGCAAAGTCTCCACATGTAATACAACGATATACATTGGATTGGAAGGTAAATGCAACCATGAAGGCATCGTCATATCTAAAGCACATGGGGATGACAAGGACATGGGCACAAAAATTGTTCATTGGTACAAACAAAAGGACATAATACTAGAGAACATGCCTTCACAGGCTACAACGATAGCATGCAACGCCAAATCACTCGCCACATTTTGATGGTCATTTTGGAATCATTGAGCACATGCTCAATACGAGCACAAACAAACGTTTTGTTACTGAGGAATTACTGTCTGTGGCTGCAAACCAGGCTCAAATGACATGGAGTACAATATTGGAGAAGGCACATCACGAGGTCAAAAATTAAACCAAATAAATGTAAGCATTTAATTAGCAAAATACAGTACAGCAAGATAATAAAAAGAGGATATAACTGACATGAACACATGTAAGTACAAATGCTGGATAATGGAGAGAATAGTGGTATTCATGGTGACATTAGAACAGATTAAAGAGCAAAAACCTAAAATTAAAAAAACAAAACACGAGTTATAAAACATTTAATTATTTGATCTTAATCTTGTGATCTGCTTTAGACACATTTGGTCTCTGTGTTTTAATATCTGCTACCGAAAGCTCTTCTGCTTCTGCAATTCTATTATCCTGCTGGCAAGACAGTTATTTCAGCGCTGGTACACACATGACTTCAATACTTCAATGGGATCCATAAATTATATTAAAGCAGGGGGAATTCTAAGACATACCTACTATTAAAACTAAAGTTTTTAATCTGTGTTTGTTTAAACTTAAGTCATCATGTGTAGAGATTTTTTCTTTCTTTTAGTAAAAGTGATAAGTCTATTTTATTTCAGTATGGCACTGTGCAAGATTACACCATAGGTCCTATTTTCAGCCATGCTGCTGACAATATACTTTAAAAAAAAAAAAAAAATACTGGAATACAAATCTGTGCTTGTCTTTTTGTTCACAATGCTTGTACCCAAAAAGCATGCATCTCAAAATACTATGATTAAATAAGCCTCCATCTTTAGAGAAAATGATTCTTGTTCTTATTTACGCCCTTATAAGGTATAATCAGATTGAGAGAGCAACAAGACGAAATTCAACACATGCCTGCAAATCTTGAAATTCACATCACAGAAACTACATACAATTTTCATTTTTTAAAAAATCTTTTTGCACTTGCGTTGTAGCCCTACATTATTTCAAAATGCTATCAGAATGGATTGGCAGACATAAAATCTCTTACTGTGCACAAAAGCATCATTAACCATGCTCACAGGGACAACAGTTGCCAAAACCTGAAAGATGTCATCAACCACCCACCAACCCAAGTGGTAAAAATGTTCATAGATCAGGTTGCTGAGACTTTTTCATGCTATGGTACCAATCTGTCTCAGGAACAACATCATCATGGTTTCAATACTCGCAGGGAAAGAGGCAAGACAGTGACGGTCTTTCAATGTAAATATCTCAGTTCTTGGTGCTAATCACAATATTTAGGCAAAGGACAGAGAAAGGCAACATTATATTTATGAAACTCCTCTTTTCATCCACCTGTTATTGTGCAAGTTATGCAGGAAATCATAGCGTAAACATTGAGTTGGCACAAAACCTAAGCTGCAGTTAACAACGAAAGCTAGTTGGGAGATCAGCGCTTTAGAAATCTAGAAAAATAGACAGGAGGAAGCTGGTTCAGCGCAGTACATTACCTCTGCACTGGATTAAGTGGACAGAGATAAGAGAAATACAACACGAAATCTGCATGCAAACATACCTTTTCACGAAGCACATTCTCACACACACACTCACACATCTGCCCACATTTACTGAAAAAAAGCCCTATTGTAAAGGCAAATCGGCAGCTGAATAAATCCTGTGCTTTTGGATTTTTTAAAATTTTTGTTTAATAATTGAACTGATGATGTAATAGCCAATCACTGTGCAGACTGTTTGACTCGCTGAGTGTGGCATTTCATGCACAGGATCTTGCCATCCAGAGGATAACAGCCATTTTCATCCGCTTCAATGGAGAGAGGACGTGCACAGTCCTGCAGAGTAAATTATTACATTTATTATCTATCACTTTCTAGTGTATATATAGGTAAATTGTCAGAGTTTAAGTGTCTTACTTCACAGCGGTAACACTTGAGGTGGAAGTTCTTGTCGAGGGCCACCACTCTGACCGTTTCCTCGCTGCCTGGAGCTGGAACAATGGGGTCATTACAGCTCACACACAGAGGGGAGAAACGTCTGCAAGACAGGGAGGTGGAGGAGCCATGACTTATGTACATCCATCATTTTTTCACACACTCACAGAAATATTGAAGCAATGCACACATCTAATAGAATTTAATGATATAACAGTTTATCAACAGAAGATGGATGACCACATTTCAAATAAACCAAACCTAGAGTACAAGAGGTGCTGCTGAAGCCTCACTTCTCTTTCTGTTATAGAGGCTGATTTGACAAATTACACTCCACAATCTCATTTTACAAGAATCTAGTAGAAACAGAGTGATTTGTTGCATTTGTTTAGTAATCTACGGCACCTGTGGTAATCCTGAACACAGTAGGGGTTGTTGTTGTCATCGGTGATAAAGGGGGCTCCCTCAAGTGTGCAGGAGCAGGTGCTGCAGCGGAAACACTGAGCATGGAAACACTGTCCCACCGCCTTCAGCACACGGTCTGTGATTCTCTCCCCACATCGGAAACAGATAGCCAGGGAATTCTAAAAAACAAGTCAAAGATCGAGTTAAAACTAGCTAATAATAACAAGCTCACCTGGAAACAGTGAATTTATAGTATACTTGGCACTTTCTGGAATAAATGAAAAATGCAGCAAATATTGACTTAGCTAGGTACAGTGCCACTTCTTACCACAATGGAAAAACGTGTCACTGAAATTATTAATGGGAGTGTGGTTATTGCCCACAGCTAAAAGAATCAGTAATAACTCTTCAAAGAAAATATTTAAAAAATGAATGTTACTGCTGTGACATAATTTACCTCTGGAAATTATTAAAGTATTATTGAACTGAATTAAATTAGGAGATGATTCATGAAATGTAGCCAAGAACAACTGTGGGGGCATCATAAACTCTAGACAATCATATTTTAAATTCACAAATCTCAGTTTGCATTATTTTCATAATAAACATGTAAAAACAGCTCAGAAGGAACCCGAGCCTCCTCACCATGTAACAATCCTCACACTGTGGTGAGCCGTCCCTGTCGTAGAACTGCATGCCCTGCAGGGGGCGCTGGCAGCTCATGCAGCAAAAGCAGTTGGAATGAAAGAGTTTATCCATGGCTTTCACAGCTGGCTGAGTACGCGAGAGTGCCTCGCCACACTTCCCACAAACCTCTGAAGAAGAGAGTGGAACACACAAACAAGTTAGATACAACATTCCTCACAAATAACTCAATGTTTTTTTCTTTTTGCTGCTCAACTTAATATCCTCCTTAATGAATGATACATGATAAAAATATGATCAAGTGTACAATGCATTTTTGAGGCAAGTAAATTCTTCTATGTTTCACACAGAGTTTCATACAGAAAATTCAGCCTGGAGGTCTTGGCAAATGGTGAATAAAGATTAAAAACAAAAAGAAAAAAAAGTATTAACAACCACAACAGGCAAAATAAACTACTGCAGATGGTAATAACATTTGTACTCAGAATTGTATGATAAAAATTATACAGTCAGTACACGACAACATCCCCAGTGGACTGTATACGGTACTGACTGAAATGAAAGTAACAGAACATGTTCAACACATCCAGTGAGAAGTAATAAATGTTACAGGCAATACTTTTATCCTCTATTAACTTCACCAAGAACTCTACAGAATAAGCTGAAGCTCATTATGTCTTTTTGAAACATTAAAGCAAGATGTATAAATGTGCAGTTACACCATGACTAATTAGCTACAATGGAGTCCACCATTAATCTAAATTAACACAAAAAATAATGGTGTGAATTACAAGTTACATTTAATGACTTTCTAATTATCATATGGAAGAGTACGACTGGTGAATTGTGAGATGAATGTATGCACATCTCTGCATATGAATATCTGTACCTGTCAGAGGTGAAGCAATGACGGGTGCGTGTGCGTCCATGTTCTTAATGAAGTCCTTGGTCATTCTCTCCAGCTCCTCCACTTCTCTCATGTTCAGAGGAGCACCTCCACCTGGGGCAGGAGGTGAGGGCTGTTTGCATTCACACATAAAAAAAAGCAAAAACAAAAGTTTGCATTTAAGCATTATTTACACTGCTTCATACATCATACCCAATAGTGCTTTTAGTTGTGATTTAACAGCTAAAGAAGCCATATTATCAGTTAAAGAAGCCATATTATACTTCTCCACATTTTTCTGACTCGTCTACTATAACGATGAGTTATTGTCTTACACTTAGAGATCTAAAAAAAAAAAAAAAAAAAGACTCTGTAAATTATAGCAGAAAATGCTTTTGGATTGCACAAGAAATTGGATTTCTGAAGTCTTGCAGACCCCAAGTTGTCACTTTAAAAGAATGGGCATATCCAGACCTGCTTTCTACAGACTCTTATGTAGATGTTCTGTGCCTTTTTAATGAACACGCAAAAAAAAAAAAAAAAAAAACAAAAAAAAAGCTGGCACACACCGTTGATGCAGGGCTGGTTTTCATTGGTTGGCTAACAGAGGAAGATGGAGATGGAATCGTCTTGGGTTGCGGTGGAGGCGCAGCAGCTGGTGGATTTTGGTTTGCATTTGCTTGATTCCCAAAAGGAGAACTTTTTATGTGATTAGGTGCTGGGGCAGCAGCCATTTTGTTTGGTGAAACAGGAGGTGCAGGAGGAGCTGCAGGGGGTGGAGGGAATGAACTACTGGCTGTAGGAGGGGAGGGTTTTGGTACGCTGTTAACAGGGTTGGGCGTTTGGTTCAGGCTCTGGTTGAGTTTTTGTGCCAGTGAAGAGGATGATGTTGTCAATCTCCCTCCAAAACTGGGCTTAGGGCCGGCAGGTGAGGCCTTCTCAAATGTTTGAGCTTGAGAGTTTGGAGCAAAGTTGTGATTGGCTTGTCGATTTGTTCTGGCTTTGAGTTCTTCGGCCCAGGGTGCTGGAGGAGGGCGGTCGCCCATCTCAGGAGGTGGGAGGAAGGAGAGGGCTGGTTTGGGAGCAGTTGGAGGGGGGGCTGAAGGCTTGGGTGCTGGTGTTGATGAATACTGGCTTGGTAACTGTGGAGAACATCATAATCATCATTGTTAAAATAAAATTTAAAAAAAAAAAAAAAACAATTCTGAATATTATCCCAAATAAAAAAAGAAGCCACAGAGGGGAAAAAAGAAGCAAGACAAGAATTATTAATAAGGGTTTAAAACTTGTAACAACCACAGGTCAACAGAGGGAAGTCAGCTCCATCATTTGCAGAACTCCTGCAATCAAACACTTTTATTATATTTAAAAGTACTTCAATTAAAGTAAACACTGGAAGCAATCGGCAGTTCAAGGTTATCAGAAGTGCTTCAAGTTTCTGACATTTATTTTGAGGTTTTGAGTCGATGTTATTCTGTTGTGATTCAGTGCCTCCCAGTCCGATAAAAACACTTTCCATTTATGGCCCTCTCACTGGTCTCTGGCAGAACACTCTGACTTCATCACACTTTCATGCTCACCACTTGGTTCAGTGTGCTTCATCTTTCCTCCCTGCAAGCGTCTCCTCTCTCAGCATGGAGCACGAGCCACCTCACTTTTTTTGTTGTCTCTTCCAGTTTGATGCGTCATTTCTGTACTTCATTTCAAACTGAGTTTTCAATTTGAACTGATGAACAACTTATAAACCATTTCCACTGACTAACATTGCTTCCTCCTCCCCCATTTCACTACACAACTTTTTTTTCTCCCCCCTCTCTCTTCAAAACAGCCAGATTCCTGCAAGTCAAAGCCTACTGTCATTTTCCTTTTCATCTGTTCTTTGGCTCTGTAAACAGCTTGGGTCTAAAAGTTTGGTGTTTGTTATAGTGGACTCCCTAAATCTATGTGCCATGTACCTTGGGGTTGAAAGGTCCCTTGGTTTCCATCTCAGACAACAAGTCCGTCAAAGAATCAATCTGTTTATCAAAGCTCGTCTGCTTCTGAGTCAGCCTCTATGGGAGGAAAGAAAAAAAAAAGAAATCACAAAAAAAAAAGATACATTATTCACACAAAGTGATCATAGTGCAGCTAATAATACATGAATGAGTCGAGAAGAGAAAGGTGGGAGAGGAGAAGAGTTAGAGGAGCTTTTTGTTAATTGAAACATTGTTGTTTTATTTGTGCCATTTATTAAAATTTGCTAACCTTTAAATCCTCACTACTATCCAGTTATGTACACTGATCCCTTTGTAGCAAAACAAACCAGCTAGAAATAATATTGAAACCAAATAAACCTCTTGACAGTGAATCTTTCACTCCATGTCTAGAAACTATTTCAGTGCCAAAGATATGCAATAATCCTGTTAGGAGCATGAAGCTGGCTGATTTATCCCAGATGAATTCTAATATAATTTGCAGGAAAAAAAAAAAAATCTCACAAGACAGCCAATACTCCATGGATTCAATATAGCCAAAAAACAATGTCAACCAGTGTCAAAACCGAATATTAGATTATATTTAAATGCAGTTACATACAGCAAAAGGCATACTCATGCAAATGGTCAAATCAACTTAAGCAGTGTTGGGTTGTGACTCACCTGTGCATTCCCAGCAGCATAAGGAGCACTGGTACCTGAAGCAGGGAGAGGTGGAGGTGGAGGGGGAGGAGGGGGAGAGGGACAGCTGGGTGGACAGGCTATCTCCTCAGGGGGAGCTGGGAGGGGTAGGTCATCTGCCACGGGAGGTGGAGCAGGGAAGGCGGGAGGAGGAGCATCAGATGCAGTGGGTACTGTTTGGCATTCAGGGGGAGGGGCTGGCAAATCATCATCCAGTGGAGGAGGAGGAGGGGGTGGGAGGTCTGACAAAAATGAGGAGGGTTGATAGGTTACAAGCTGTCACAGAACAATCTCTTTTTTTCTTCAGGTTTCATTTGATGATCACATTCAATTTCATAGAGCGCTTTAACATGTTCATAAAAAAAATAAAAATACAAAAAAAAGCATGAAAAGCAAAAGATGATCAGGTCAGATGCATTTCATGTCTTCAGCCGTTTCACTTATAGCTTTCCAAATGGATTTATTGGTGCTTTCCAACCACAGGAACCTTGTCACACTGCTTTTACTTGTTGAAGGAAGTATGCCTCCTTTTATGTCCACAGCAGATGAACTGTGGATTTAACATTTTACCAAACTTTCTTGTAGAGCATTTTTAACTTCTGTGTCATAGTTGGATTTTTCTCAGTATAAATGACATTCTGTAAAAAAAAAAAAGGTGACTGACCCAGACAGTGAAAGGGTACAATGAATGTAGAAAAGTAGAATAAAATACAAATAGTAC
>JAOWBL010043575.1:0-25951 GCA_028564865.1 Zenarchopterus dispar | reverse complement strand
TATATATATATATATATATATATATATATATATATATATATATATATATATATATATATATATATATATATATCCTTCAACCAACATTTGAACATCACACTCAAGCTGATCCCACTAGTGTTCAGTTGAGGTCAGGTTGAGGTCATGACCCCTGGCAGGTCATTTCTTCCTCTCCACCCTTGAATTCTGGAGGTTCTTGAATTCTGGAGGTTCTTGAATTCTGGAGGGGTACCAGAATTCTCGGGGTACCAGAAGCTGAAAACAAGAGTCACGAGCAACAGCAAAATAAGCTGATAAGAGAAGATTTGCACATTTTTCATGGGCACAAACCACACACTCAACTCTCCTGCTCATGCCACAAATGCATGTTTCTTACAAATGTTACCATTTAAAAGAGAAATAAACAAACTTTCCAGCAGCATAAGATTTATTGCCAAGAAGCATTATAACAAATTCAGTATATAGCAAATGAGAAAGATATAACTGTCATTGACCCAAAACCAAAGCAGTGTTTAATGGAAAGGTTTTTTTTTTTTTTTTTTTAAAAAGTCCTGTATTTCACATTTTAACATGATTTTAAATTGTAAATTATATGACTTGACAAATACCACTGATAATAATATTTTCTTTTTTTTTTTCAACTCATCTCTTATTTAAAATCATCCTGACGTTTGTAAACCTGACGAGTGGCACAGAGTCAGGTGTTCAGGTCACAGCTAAGTCAAATATGAGGATGGTCTTCCACTTCGAGTGGGAATCTGAAGCTTTTCTTCAAATCTTTACTAACACCAAGGGTCTTTTGTGAAAGCTGTTTTTACAAGCTATAGTTACATCTTACATATATGTGATCCATAAAATGATCGCGGCCCGTGAAGTATCACCTTGGCAACCAAAAATATATAGTACTAAATAGCATATGTTAATGTAATTGCAGCCAGTGGTGTAATTTCAGTAATCTTATTTTATGTCAAAATGTATTTCCGTCCAGATTGACACAGATCATTTTTGCCAAAGTCTCGTACTGATGATGTCAGAGTGCAGCATATCCCAAAGGCTCTCGGTGTTGTTAAGGTTTGGACTCTGTGGTGGCTGATCCATCTGTGGAAATGATACCTGAACTATTCTATCACAGTCTGAGCCTGATGAGTCCTGATATGTCATCTTGGAAGATGCCAGTGTCAAAACCAGTGGAAATACCTGTCATTAAGTATGTTCAGGTGACCTCGTACCAAGGTAACGTTGTTGAACCAAGACTTGACCAGCTGAAGCAAACCCAGGTCACAGTACTGCTCTTCCAGACCTATGTGGCAGGGATAAGGCATGGTTATCATTTAACTTGAGACTCTCCTCACTCTCAAACAGAGTAAATCTGAATCGTACAACCTTCCTCCCCTGAGTCCACTTTTTATGTTCCCTACAAATCTAAAGCTTTTTCTGTGAATAAGCCTTAATGATAAGTGGTTTCCCTAACTATATGAGGCTGTTTAGTGTCAATACGCTGAGTTCTCTTCACATGTGGAAATGCTCTTACGTTCACCGTTATTGTGAGTTCTTCTTCGAGTGTCTTTGATTACATTTCCCTAACCTTTAAGAGACCTCTGATCATGATCACTCAGGCTTTTCTTTTCTTCTGTGGAGATGACAATTTACTGCTATCCTGCTTTAAATCATGTGTGAGGTAGCTCCTAAATCTAGGCGGTTAGTTTTTACAGAAGCATGTTCCCATAATGCTCTGAAAGTCACGTCTCCAGAGTCCAAAGATGTGCTCATCTGAAATCATAATTTCATGACAAGAATAAGACGCCACGATGAGGAAAGATTCAGCAGCAAAACGAGAGCAAAAAAGACATCATCACAAGGAAACAGATGAACTGGAGGGCTGACAAAGACACGGTATAGAAATTTGTTAACATAGAAATGCAGTTTAATTTAATTTGTACCTTGACTGTATTTAAATAGTGATTTTTATAGTGTCATTTTAAACGTCCTGCATAATCGTTCCTAGTTTAGAGATAATATGTCTGTTATATGCTGTTAATTTCACCTGAAGACTGCCATGTCTGGTTCTGAGGTCGAAGGTTTATGCAACGCGGCTGCTAGCAGGACCAAGCGGTGGCCAGCTGGATCCTGGATGTCCTTTAGCTCATCAGCTGCTCACTCTGGCAGCAGCTGGACTGCTGAGGTCTTCCCGGCTGCACCATCCAACATGGAGGGCAACATTTCTAAGCCGAACTGGACCCCTCCACTTTGACCAACCGGACTTTTAGCCAAGGCCTTGCCCGCCCTCAGCTAGCTACATCCCAGCAGAGCGTCACAAGTTAACATGAACTTTGTCTGAAGAATGGAAAAATGGGCAGAACAAACAAGCAACCACACAGATGATTTGTCCAGCTATTTTCATACAGTTTTTGATTAATAACTGTGAATGAACCATAACTGTAGAACAAGCATACCCCTTTTTCTTTTTTTAATCAAACCAAATCTGTCAAAAGTGTTTACTCCTTAAGACCATTTTTTAAATCCAGTTGTGCTCAAACCTGGAAACATTTACCAGAATCATTTCAGAAAAGCTTCATGGAAGATTAGTTGTGATTTGTGATCCATGGATGGATGGATGGATGGATGGATGGATGGATGGAGGAATCTGTATGTGATACCACACTGAGTAACTTTTCCCTCATACAGCCCAACAATAGTTTCCATTCTCTTTGAGGGTGAACATCTGCTTTGCACCAGAGCTGCAAATATTTGGGAATTTTGACCATTTTCCAAAAAATATCCCATAATTAGGTAGATCAATTTTTCCCAAAAACACAAACCCAGTTAAAAACAGCAGTTATAAGGTCTACAGAGAATTACGATGACTCATTAACTGAAAATAGCATTTATTGAACAGGTGCTCAGAAGGTGCAAGAGTAATTACTTCGGTCATAGTGACGCCCTGTATTTCGTAATTATGACCTATTTCCTCGTTGCTGATTAGATCAAGGAGAGTTTTTCAAGGTGTATTGATAATGCCCCTTCAGGAAATTGTTCCGGCCTGTCAGGCTCAGTACGAAGCTGAAGTGGAGCAGATGTAACGGACATGTGTGCAGCAGATCTGGCCAATTCTTCTTGCCTCATAGGTAGACATGCAGGGTAACAGCCAGGTAGCAATAAAGCTGTCTACTCCGTGATGCTGTGAGATATCAGTGTGCAACATCTCTAGCAGGTATCGTGGTTGTGTCTTCTGATCAAGCACAAGTGAAATGAGGCTGATGAGAAGTGTAGCTGTTTATCATCGAGTGAATTTAAGGACTGAACAAAGCACCCGTGACTTCACTCGTAGGTTTTCTGGACAGTGCCTTTGAAGTGTCTTTCTTGTCTCGCTGCACAGCACAGCAGAAATATTGGACTGGAAGCTGGCTGGAACATCTGTCTGTTAATTCTCATTTCAGATGTTGATTTCAAAAATCAGCGTTTGAAACAGGCACGGCCAGACCTGAAATGATGACTGGCAGAGCTCCGATCTGGACTCTTGACGAGCCGGCAAACTGATGTGGCCTTTGGACCCACAGATGTTCTGTCTACGCCCTGGGATGCTAATTCCCTTTTGTTCATTCTGGTCATACTTCAAGATCCATCTTCATTTCAGATGTGGCTAACTTTTGAAACAAAAACGTCTGGAGCTGAACTGAAGGCTGGTGGGTCGCCAACTGAGCACCACTGGCCAGTGGGTCCTTGGGGTTTCCAGAACTGGTTCCCGGAAGAGGTCCAGCCAAAGTTAGTCACTCAAAAGGGCGGAGGCCAACCTGGACGGTGGCTCCGCTGGTGAAACTGGATTTTTCAGGGCTAGAGGCTGTTCACCTGTTAGCTCAGGTAGCATGGATTTATGGAAGAACAAACGTCAACTCAGAGCCGGTCACTGGCGGTTTGTCTGCTACAATTAACAACACAACAAAAATACATTCTTTAAAATAAGAAATTGTGCACTGAATTGTCTTAATTTACACAAGAGAAGTCAAATCAAAACAGTGGTAAACAATGAGCTGCTAAAGTGATGACAGCATCTGGCTGTTAACCATCCAGTCTTGATAACGTGTCCTCACTTCCAGGTTCGCTTCAGACTAACAAACTGCATCCAACCAGTCTGTATTTATTATTAAACTAAATAATTATACATAATTACAGCACCATTAGAGTTCATTCTCAAACCACACGGGCACTTTTACTTTGAAACTAGCAACAACTTTCTAATAGCAACATAAATTTCATCCTCTGCACTACAATTATGACAAATATTCTCTGCAATAGTTTTTTTTTAACTTTTTTTTTACATTCTTAATTTTGATCTTTTTGTATATAGAGTCAATTTGCACTGTCTTGTAGGGCATTTATGTTGTATACATTTTATATTTATTTTGGTGCTGAAAAAGGAGAAGTTCTTAAATCTTGCTGTACATTTAATAAAATGACAATAAAGGGCATTCTGGTTCTGATTCTGAGGCTTCAACAAGGGCCAACAACGGTTTAAAATTTATGCATGTAGATATGAAAGCTTGAAAAATTTTATTCAACAAAGCAAATGTTTTATTTTCAGCTTCACTGAGTATTTAAAAAGAAAAAACCTCCATGATAAGAAATGCACAATATATAAGTTTTACCGAACGTATAATCCACTCCCCCACCTGGATGAACTCCAAAAACGTCTTGCCTCGTAAACACATTTGCTGACAAGTCGGCTGATTTAACGCGTCCGAAGGGAATCCTCGGCGTTAACACGCCACTTCTGAGAAGGTGTGAGGGGTGTTGGGTGGTGGGCAGGCCCGCTGCTGCTGCCTTTTTTTCTTGGGCTCTGGCAGCGGCGTGTTGAGATTAGTCATCCGGAGTTGTCACCCTTGGCACATCTCCACTTTTACCAAAAGTGTGACTTCATCCGCATGGAAATGAAACCCAGCAACTGAATCGGCAGAAACCAATTAAACCCACAAATGTTTGGACCCAAACAGAATTATGTAGGGAATACCAGAGAAGTTTTTACAACTTTGGTTTGTATGAAGTCATGTCTCCTCAAAGAAGGATACCTGCTTTTTATTCCACTTTTTGTTCATCTCTCGCTTTGTTTCTTTGCCCTTTTAATGATTTCATCTCAGGAATTCAACATATCTGACACTTTACTCCTGCTTTTTTCCTGATTAAGTCAGTTAACTTAAAACCAAATATGTTCACGCATACAGCTCAGCACTTTCTTTAATGGCACGGCGAAGGCTTGTAAAATCAGCTGAAGCCAGCTGGCGTTTGGTTTTACACCGGAGCCTGAACGCTTCAGCAGTTTAAATGCTTTCTGATGCTTTTACAGCTCGGAGCTGAAAAGAAATTACTGCACCTTAGGTGAAATTAATTAGCACACAGCAGTTAGAAACACTTCGTCCTCACACTCCATCTCTCGCGAAGACTCTGACAGTTTGTAAAAAATTTCTTTTGGTGATGCTATAATCCTTGAATGTCTGTTGGCTGTGATGTCGACCGAAGTGTTTAAGATATTCTAGCGTTGCATTTACAGCAGTAAAAGGCTTTTATTTCTTATAAAGTAGCTAGTTTAGTCATTTGGTCCTGCAAAGGCAGATGCCTCAACTCCCTCGTGTCCTTTATATTCCGTTTTACTGGAGTGACGGATTGATCACAAAAGTACTGATGCTGGGATATCTTTATCAGCTGTTGTTGTTGTTTATTGGTATTGTTACATTAAGAATACCACAACAGCAAGAAAATTTACGTTATTAAGAACTAATCAAAAGTAAAACTGATAGTTTTTTATTAGTGTGAGTTTTGGCTGGATGCAGCTGATGGAGGTTATCCAGTTATCCAGAATCACTTTTGCTTTTTCATAAAAAAGGGCCTGGTAATTTAATGCATTTTAAGACAGATGGGAATAATCAACCACATACTTTAGTTCAAAGATTTGTAGTTTATTTTGCATCCCTCACGTCATCATTTAAACACTCTTAAGTGCTAACATCATAAACGAGTGGAGCCCAGTATTTAAGGGAAAACGGTTAAACTGAATGATGCGACCAGACGCTCTCCAGGGTTTGTAGTTGAGATGAGGAACCTGGATGATATGTGTGAAGTATGAAGTCCAGCATCTCCACCAAGCCTCTGCAGCATGGTCTGCTGGAGGAGGAAAAGCTTATTTTGCTTCTTTGCTGGAAACTCAGGATTGGACCTTCATCAGCTGTCTGAAAGCCCTGAGCAAGCTTTTCTACTGTAGATGCCATCAGGAATTCCTGAGAGCAACAACAGGTACCGTTTTCAGCAGGATTAGTCTCCTCGGACACTCAAGAGAAGAAGGGTACCACTTTTATAGGAAAAGCTAACGTCGTCCGCTGACAATACTTGGTCCAAGCCTGCTGAGGTGGGATGCTCAGAGATCAAATGTTGGTCAATCTGCTGGGTCCACCTCGGTTCGTGAGAAGATCTGTTTCAAGATAAGCAGAGTCAAGCAGTTTTAAGCTTGACCAGATCATCTTAAGTGATTATTTTTCATGGGTCAGTACATTTTTGCAATAGTTACCCTCGCTGCTGTGTTGCCGTGGTCCAACATGTGACAATCAGTGAAGCTGGCAGGGGTGCCGTAAAATTAGCCACCAGGGCATCAGAAGTGGCGTTAAGTGGTGGTTGTGGATCAGAGTGGGAGCAGCTGTTGCTGGTAGAGATCCTAAACACAAGCTGGAGATCAGATGAGGGTCTCCAGTGTTGGAAGACCCAAAGCAGCAACTGAACAAAGTCCTTTGGACAGATGAGACTTCATCAAAATCCACGGCACCATGTTTGTTGAAAACAAAAACCGAATATCAGCACAAATGACCCCCTCTGCCAAGCACGGAGGTGGAAGAGTGATGATACGGGATTGCCTTTTAGCAAAAGGACCTTAGATCTTTGCAGGTATTTATTCAACCATGAACTCATGCCAAAGCATTCTTGAGAGATTATAGCATATTAAATAATTGTGCAGTGAAATCATGTGGATAATGTTGAAAAAAGTCAAAGAAAAGCCTTAAAATAAAATGAGATTTTAATTTCATCTTCCATTCAGACCCTGATTGAACAAACATAATTTCACTGTCTGATAGCTTTTCACAAGTTCAGCTTCACTTATATAAAAAAGGGTGACTGCTTTTGCCTAAAAGTACATGAAAAGTAAAACAAAAAGAATAATTAACCTGCAGATGCACACGTTAAACAGAGCACCAAAATAATAAAATATGTCAAACAAACAAAAAAACAATCCCTTTTTCATGGTTCAGTTTCTGTATTCAAAAAAAGAGAGAAAGAGAGGGAGAAAACTTGCCATTACATACAGAAAAACAGGGAGGAGATGAGGGAAAATGAGAAGAAAATGGAGTGTAACGTAACCATAGCAATTAGTATGAAACACATCTGTAGCTTCTCTAATGGCCGGCCTCTCCATAATTGCTCTGTGCATTGTTTTTGTTTTTTTTTCTACTACCCACAGCCTGCCAAGCTGCAACTGACTGTCCAGCACTTTAATAACCTGCACTTATTCTATACACAGTTAATTTGAAAATAACACCATTAAAAAGCTGCGTTGGTGGCCTCGGATCCAGGATTTGCATTAAGTGAGCGGTAACGTACTTTCAGCTCCCTCCATCGGCTCGTTGTTAGTTTTGCTGTCTTTGATCAAACGTCATGAAGCAATTACGCGTCAGGCCAAGCCGCGAGTCTAACGTAATGATGAACAGTGCTGAGCGTTCTGTAAATAAACAAATTTAATACATGACCACACATAGGAAACAAAAAAAATCTTTTTTTCCCTTCTGCAGAATATCAAGATAATGATGTTTTTCGTTTAGTTTCTCTTGAAAACAAATCATTATTTGCCTTTATTTTCCCTGAATAGCATTACATGTTCTCTGCAGAAATTTAACTGCTTTTACAAAAACTGCTGTACAAATCAAGTTCATCAATATTATTATTTCTTACAAATTACCAGGGGAGTAATTAGCATAAAGCTGTGTTTGTGTATCGTGTGTGTTTCTCTAGGTCATTTACCCTAAATATAGTCATTAGGCCTCTGCTGTATTTATGGACATTTTGTCATCGCGCCCTTCGTCCACGAGGGACTTCTGCTGCAGAGTTCAGGACAAGTGGCCAGGAATCTGAAACTCGAGTCTCCGTCGTTATTCCTTCTCAGTCGACACGTAGCCATGTGTGGCGCGTTTGTCTAAGCGCCCCTCGTGAAACTGGCTAAATATGGAGGTTTTCTCCAGGTACTCTGGTTTCCTCCCACAGTCCAAAAACATATGCATATTAGGCTGATTGAGAACTTTAAATTGGCTTTAAATTTAAAGTGCATGGTTGTTCTTCTGTGTATGTGGCCCCGAGATGGGCTGGCAACCTGTCTAGGGTGTACCCCTGCCTCTCGCCTGAAATGGGCTGGGATTGGCTCCAGCAGACCCCCGTGACCCAGTAGGGTTCAGTGGGTATAGAAAATGGATGGATGGATGCCTCCAAGCAAATACCACTCTGTCTGAGTATCTGATTAAAGGGAACCAGGACTGCACCGAGAGCAGCTCCACGTCGTATATTTAGTTACTGTAAAGCAGAAATCCAGAGCATGTGAGTGAACTGCTGGATGCTTCACTGCTGCTCAGGGGTTTGACTGTTGTTTTTGTAGCTCAGACGTCCAACCACCTGAAGCCATCAGGCTAAACTAAACTTTACATGTTACCTGTGTTTTTAAAACAGATGTTTGTACAGTACACGGAGGGAAAATGCCGAGCTTCCAAATCAAACACGGAAAGGGACAGAAACTGGATTTAAAGCCAGTTGATCTTTATGTGAGAGTGCTTTGTTCCACAAAGTTAGCTTTCTTGTCAGAGGAGAGCTGAAAAAAGTCAGGAATCTGTATTAAATCCCCAAAAAATTCGATACAAAGTTGAGTTTGAGAGAACGGACTGAAGAAGAAGCAGTTTATTTTCCTTCAAAGGACATAAGCATGGATGCTGCACGTGTCTTATATTGAATCTGAAGTTACCTAAAATGTTATATGACACGCATGCAGAATATACCATGTTGATCGAAGATAGTCTACGAGTTACAAACAAATCTTTACCAATAATTTAACAAACACAACCTGACCTGAGGGAATCGTCTATCTTCACGCCACATTAAATGTTAAAATAACCAAAAAGTTGATCTTCTTGTTTCAAGTCTTACAAGGCAGCCTGCCTGGTTGTCATGGTGACGAGTCTTGATACACAAAAAGATTAAGAAACTTAACCACACAAAAAAAGAAAAAAGAAAAGAAAAGAACTTGTCTTGGGTTTGGTTTTTGGTTAGTTCCTGTTTTATTTTGAAAGTCTGTGTCCCTGTGTTTAGTTATAGTTAGACTTCCCTTGCTCCGCTCTTCCCTGATTGTTTGCACCTGTGTCTTGTTAGTCCTGTTTGTATATCATCTTGTCTTTTCCTTCCTCCCTGCTGGTCTGTACTGTGTCTCTCTGAACTTACTTTTGGCTGTGAAAGTATTTTGAGTTGTTTTGTTGGATCCCTGCTGGTGTTGCTCTTTTGTTTTATTAAAGGATTTTTGATTTTGTACTCCTGCCACCCTCGTTTCCTGCCACAATCTTTTCTCCACATAACAGAACTGGTGTTTATTTCTCGTTTCTGGGTCAGGCTGCATTGCTAAACTGTTTTTCTTTTTTTTTTCTAAATCTTTGGTTTTGGTCTGTAGGTTCTTGTCAAAATCTTCAATCACAAAGAAAATCAAAAATCACAAAAGTGTAGGATAAAGAGTCCACTCAGGTATCAAACTGGTTAAAAATGATGCATTTCTGCTGAGCCTGAAAGTCTGAATGCTGTCATTTTAACAGCTCAACATTCCCAGTGATATTTCATGTTTGAAAAAGACTATAGTGTCAAATCTCCCTTAAGACACACGTGTTTGTTTCCCAGCCAAACGTGAGGCTCACACAAAAACGAACATCGGGCTCGTTTTCATTAACAGCTTTTGTTGTGCAAGTTTCTTGACCACAACGGGAACTTTTTCAAATGTGCACAATGTATTGCATATTTTGTTCATGTTTTTAAATCAGTCAAGTAAAATGTTGCATCAAAATTCATTTACAACCTTTTTGACGTTTTGTTTTTACAGTTTGCATTAATGTTTACTCAACTACAAAATGCCACAGCCCATAATACCTCCCGACCGTAAGAGTCAAACACAGCGTCGCTTTCCCTCCCAGTCTAAATTGTGTCACCACATATGTGTACAATTTTCCTGCCTGTTATTTGAAAACAGCATAATGTGTCAATGCATCGGTGGTTTTGCAGTGAATAAAAGAGGCAAACATTAAAAAAATAAATAAATAAATAAAAAGGACACGCCTGACAACAGAACATGTGAGGCCTATTCAATAAAAAGTAACTCCATATGTTCCTCAGCCAAACGGTTATGACTACATTTTATTGTGACATGTTCTCCAGAAACTCTGACAGGAGCGAAGGAGGAAGTGAGGTGACGTAGTTAACAAAAAAAAGAAAAAAGACTCAAAGTATAAGTAGGGAGGAGGTTGAGATGAATAGTGTTTGTTACTGTCGCCATGACAACAAATCATCCATCATTGCATCATTTTGGACACATACTTCATTGAGAACGATCGTTCATTTCAACCAAAAAAAAAAATGTATTTATCTTTTTTTTAAGTGCTTTTTCAGGTTAGAAGACCTGATTTCTCTTTATTGTAATCAAGACAAGTAATCTTCCTCTTTATGTCTGTATTTTGTCCAAACCAGACATGGCAAGAACCTGAAGTAGTTTTTTTTTTTTTCATTTTTCATTTTCCTCCAATAATCACATCATTTCGATGAAGTCTTGTAGTTGTGCAGCTACAGAAATCCAGACAAGTTGAGACGTGTGAAGTGTAAATACTAACGAAACTCAACAGAATTCAAAAATCATAAACTTGTATTTTATTTACAATATAATATGGTTTGCATCAAAAGTTAAAAGTGAAGAATAGTACTATCTTGTAGTGGAAAAGAATTTTGAATTTGATGGCATCAACTTGACAATTTTGCAATAATGTTCTTTTATGAGGCTTCAAGTGTCTCATCACAGTGGGGTACCATCATGGGTTCTGAAAAATAAATCTGTGTGTGTGAGTGGAACAAAGCCGAGAACATTCGAGAGCATCCGGATGTTCTCGATCTTCAGGAACTACTTTAAAACCATTTGTTTTTCTGTCTCACAGAAATCATGAATCAAGATTTGAAATTCACTTTAGAAACCAAGGATGCTGCATCATTTAACGAAGGAGGAGAGGGATGGTCCAGCGTGGGCGTGGATTAGAGCATATAGACGGGACATCTGGGGGGAAAAAAACATCCAATCTGACAGGTTAAAGAACAGCATATGCTCCCATCCAGATGATGTCTTTCACATCTTTCAGTGAGACAATGATAAACCTCATACTGCATCCACTGGAGACGAGTGGAAGAGTCCAAGTGATTTGAAAACATTTGGAACATCATAGAATGCAATAAAAGACAAAGATGACTATTGAGCAGTTTGAATCCAACAGCAGAAATGATATTCGCCGTTCCTTAACCTTGGAGACATGTTGCTGCCATCAAAGACAGAAATAACATGAATTTTTCTGAAGAGTTCATAAATGTAGATGTTTGATATTTTGGTGGAGGGGTGTAGGCTCAGCTGTGTGGCAGTGGTTCTGGTGATCACAGAAGAAGAGATGGACCAGCTGAGTCCACTATATTAAACAGTCATCTCTGTCTGGACAGTGGAGATTGGGAATGAGCAGACCGGACCTGGTGCTGCTACCAAACTTCTCATCTTTCTTTCTAAGCTCTGATAAGACTCAATAAACAGGCTACACCTATTTTGTTGTGTGCTGCCTGAAGTGGAGAGGTTGGAGTTTCTCAGGGTCTTCTTCATAAGTGAGAGAAGAAGAAAGCTGGAGGTTCAGAGGTGGATCAGTGTGGTGAAGAACGAAGCTGGAGGTTCACAGATGGATCATTGTGGTGTCTCCAGTAATGTGCCCTCTAAAGTGGTCTGTTATGGTGATGAAAAGATGATGGGAACTCTGTTTTCTAAGGTTGAGGTAGTTTGGTGGACCTGCATGGATGGATTCTGCTTCTACATCGTCCCAACTTTTTTTTTTTTGAATCGGGGGTGGACACTTGAGAGCTCACTTATTTCATGCTCCTGGTTTGCTCTAATGGAGCTGTAATATGAGTGCCTTGCTCAAGAGTACTTGAAAGGTGGAGGTTGCACATCTCTGTTGCTCCCTCCTTCGCAGCTGCTTCACTTATTCAAACGGACCACCTTCTGACCACAAGGTCACTTCTCTTTGTGCCACATGGAGAAGCGCTCCACCAGAGATCGAAGTGTAAATACAGCTCGTGTTGGTTTTTGCTCGGGCTGGGCCTTCAGCAGGAATTCAAGCTGTACTAGCACGCCATTAGGTCCTGGCACATGAAAAGACACAATTCAGATTATGAAGTCAGTCAGGAGAAGGTGGAGGAGGGTGGAGGATGGTGGGAAACGCTACATTTATTACACAAGTCTAAAATAGCCTCCTAATTGAATCTGTCAGTATGCCCTCATACGGCTGTTACGCACATTTAACTCTTTGTCCAGGTTAAAATACGGCCTCCCGACGTGAACTTTAGCCAGTAATCATCCATTTCAAGTAAATGTTTGCTTTTTCACACGTTGACACAGAGCCCTACTGTTTTACAGAGCACAGCAACGAAGCACGAGGGATTCGAAATAGATTTTATTAATCCCACGCTCTGGTGTGAAACATCCACAGAATACTAAATAACCGCTGAGTGAACAGCACAGGTGTGGTCACCGTCTGTCAGGAGCCCACGCTCAGTAGTCTGACCTGGAGATTTACCAGGCGTGTAAAACTGTTGCCAATTTTACAGCCCTAAATTATGTGAACAGCTTGGAAAAATAAGGGAAAAGTCAAGGGGTAAGAGGGAGATTTGCCAGTCGGATCCCTCCGCAGAAGTGCAGCACGGACCGTCCCCCGGCCACTTGCTTAAGACAAAACATATTATAGTTGAGGGGAAACAGAGGAACGGGTGTTCTCCGTCATCTCCACGGCGACAGCCTCGCCGGGCCAACTGTTGTGGTGATGAGGCGCCGGGGGGGGGGAATCCGCTGCAGCTGATGAACGCTCCTCTGGATGGAGTTTCATTGACGGGGAATATCTGATGTCTAGGGGATTGTTTTTATCCCTTCCATGTTTCCAGTAGATTAATTTAAAAAGTCCCTAATATTTATGTAACTGATTTGGTCTTTAGTGACTCCTGTCAAAATAATTCTTCAGTGCAAAAAATTTTTCTGTTATAACATGAAGATAAAGTCTGGGATCTAGTTGCTGATTTTACAATCAAGTTTCAAGATTGTGACAAAAAAAAAAAAATCCTGTTAAAAAGGGTCAAGATCTGTCCAACTGTCCACAGCAGGGACAGTACGCTTGTTTTTGGCCATCTAATTTCAATCACTGGTATTTCTAAAGTTCTGTTTTCCACTTTTCTCCTTAGGGCTTCCCAGAGCCAATAATTTTCTTCCCTCTTCCACTCCGAGCTAGCTGCATGTCCTCTTTTTTACAGCATCCATAAATCTCCTTCTTGGTCTTCCTCTTTATCGCCTGGTAGCTCCATCTGCCAGTCCTCTGCATTTCTTCGGTATCTATGTCCAAAAGTCTGAAAAATGTCTGAACGATGAAGGCCAATCGTCCAAAGCAGAGACTCTTCCTGGAAAACCTGAAGTGTTTTTTGATTGGTCAAATTCCTGGAGGCAAATTTCCTGATGGGCGGAGCTTATGGCTCATTGATGAGCAGGACTCCTGTTGCTCATAAGACAATTTACGATGTGTAAAGACATAAATTAAGAACATGTTAAAGAACTGTGGCAACAAAGATGTCTCAGCTGGTCATTGAATTTCCTTTTTTTTCCCCCAACATTATATCTTGTGCCACCATTTTTAGTAGACCTCTAAATATAGGTTCTCAGATAAATCAAAAAGCATTTTCTTCAAAATATGTCCTGTTCAAACGGGATTTGACCGAATAAGAAATCAGATTTATCTGCTGATATCAACAAAGAGAAAGGAGTTTGAAGATAAAAGCAGCTGGTGCGAGTGGATGTCTCTATCACTCAACTGGCATCATCAGCACTACACAAACAGGACCGCTGCCACCGCATGTCAAGCCTCCCTTTAAATTCTTCAACGTTCTCTTAAAATCTGTATTTTTTTTTTTATTTTGTGGAGGGATGGAGATGAATAGTTTGGTGGAATGATTAAAGGAGCTTGTGCTCTTTATATCACCGAGCCTGTGAGTTACATTTGTTCTCGATTCAACCAAAACAGATGGGGTTTCGCTGCATCTGTGGTGAGCTCTGACCAGATTTATGGAGCAAAACCTACAACTTGGAGAGCACGGATGTTGAGCGCAATCTGTTTTTCTGACACATTTTATCCAAATAAATCCACTCCTACATCAAACGGCTTCACATCAAACAACCGTGAGTGGCGAGGGGTTTCGGCGCGGCAGATGTGAGGCGTTTTACAGGAAACGGTGACAGGAGACGACACCTCCTTCCTTTCTGATCAGGCACTTTTTAGACGTACTTGTCATGACACCACTTCTCCTTCAACCCCAGTCTCAACTAGTCAGGCTGAGGGAATGGTAGAGTTTGGGTTTCTGCTCGTCGGGACCAGAAACTAAGACTGGACAGCGGTGCAGAAGAGTGAGACTAAGTGATGTCAAAACTGGAAATAGTGTCTCCTGAGAGTTTGGACCATCTGCATGGGCGTGGGGTTAGGCCCCATGTGATCCCTCCAGATTTAATCTGCCATTTTACAAACAAACTTAATGTGCCAACGCTTACTTTATATGCAACCTTAAAATGTCCCCAAATGCACTTTTCCTCCCACAAAATTGGCCTCGGTGTGTGTGACTGATGGCAGTGGGACCTTAGTGAAGTTGCAATTTGTGCATTCAATTTGGGTTAGATTAAGTGTTCTGATAATCTGGGCTGCTTTCCCACAGGAAAGCTGCCACACTGTACTCCACGGAGCCACGGCCTCCCTCCGCTTCCTCGATGAAATATGGACAGTGAAGGCAACATCACGCTACCAAACATTAAAGAAGATAGATTAAACCAAAAGTCACAACTGTGTCCAAATGCTGGCTGGGTCAATCTGTTCATTGTGAAGATCTCATCGAAAAAACATATCATCTGTTTGTGATGTTTCTTTTTTTTCTCTTCTTTTTAATGCCTTAGAAAGAAAGGTAAAAGCATCCAAGTTTGGGTTGTCACATTAATGACACAATCGCCTCTGACTTTCATATTGCATCTGACAGCGAACTTCCGAGGCCCAGATGCATCGGCTCGGGCCCAAGCAGACGGCAGCTCGAGTGCCAGACAACTGAGCAATCATTTGGAAAAAAAAAAAAACAAAAACGCTGGCAACACACTGTGTTTTCATTTTCAGCTCACTTTTTAACCTCCTCGCGAGCTCTCGGCGAATCCTTCGGGTCCCAGATGGCTGCTAGCACGTTTAGAGCATGACGGATAACCCCAAGAAACACAAACCTGCACGTATGAGCGGCGTCGACGTGTTTAGACACCGCTGAAAAGCTACCGTCAGGAGAATTTGAAAATCACAGAACAAGTTCAACGAGAACGTCCAGCACGGGGGTGAAGATGAGGTTATCCCTCACTGCCTCCCCAAACGGCTCCCTGGAGAGTCGACCTCTTCGTGTCCTGACCCTATAGGCACTAAAGTTCTAATCTTTGTCAGGGCTCTCTCTAACTCCTACTGTCTCCATATTTCCTCTCTGCTGTGTTTTCCCCCCCTCTCCCCTTCCCCTCCACTATTTACTCGTGACATCACCTGCTTTTATTTCTGAGTCCTCCTCCCTGTTTTCTCCCCTTCTTTCTGCCTGTTTCCTCTCCTTTTTTTTTTTCTCTCCCCCTCTCTCTGCTATGAGGCCATGTTGCCAGGGCTGGCTCTTTTGATTTCAGTGCACTACATGTGGTTGAAATCTGAGGCCCGCTGTGCTGCCAAGCCACAGGCCCTGTAATGGAGCTCTGGTGCGAGAGAATAAGCCATTGTTCTCGCTGCAGCCGCTCGATGAATAGATAGAGGGAGGAACAGAATGAGATCTCTGCTGGCCTTTTTTTTTTTTTAACTTAATCTGAGTCTTGCTTAACACAGCCTCCAGGGTCAAAAGGGAGTTCAATAGTCTTGTTGTAAATCCCACTCTAGGTAGCAGCGAAGGTAGAGCCTCCTGGGAGTCATTTGTGGACTCGGGATGTAAAGATGTTAGAGAGGCAAAATGTTTTTTTTCTTTTTTTTTTTTGTCTGATTGCATACAGACACCATAAAAACAAGAAAATAAGTGTTTTACTTCACTTTATTTTACATTTGATGATCATTCTTGCAGATACCAGCTGTACTGGATGCCTGTAATGAAACGATCCAGATCATACAGGTCATACAGCACAGGAAGAGTGTTTCTGGTTCAGATGGGGACATGTTCTGCCTGGGCCTGGATGGGTTTCCTGCAAACCACTCCTCGATTCGAACTTGACTGTATGTGTGAGTTTGATCGTGTGTTTGTGATGAAGTGATGCTTGGAGATGTGCCAGTATCTGCATCAATCAGCCAGATTTGTTGGCAAACTCGGGTCTCATGAACGTGACAACAAATTTACATTAAAAGGCTAAACTTTTTTTTTTAAATCACACTTTTATCCAGAAAATACCAGAGTTCTGGGAGTCTTGAAATAATATTCTCACTACATCCCATTTATGCATTTTTGTCTCGATAGTCAAAATATAACTTTCATCAAAAAAAAGATGCCATAAACCTCTAATCTAGCCGTTAATGAATGTGTATAATTATTTTTAAAGAAACAGTTCTGTTAAAAAGATGCAAAAAATGGATTTTATCAGATGGTAAAAATGTATGATTCTGTCCATTTTTTTGAAAGGAATAAAAAAAGAATGGAAAATGTTTAAAAAGTAAATTAATTAGTGGTTGCTTTTTCTTTTGTGCAAATAAATGTGCCTAAATAAAAAGGTTACTCTTGGTGAAAGTCTGGATAAGTGTTTCCTTTGGTAATAAAGTGACTGAGAGAAGAAAAACCACTATATTAAATGTGAGAACTTAAATTGAGCACATGTATATAAAAACTTTGCTAAAACACAGTTGGTGAGTAAATTATTTAGTTTGATGCTGCTGGTGCTTAAATTGCTCCTCTTTTCAAACGACTAAAAGCTTGTGGCGGTCGTCTTATTTGCTTACAGCCACCGTTATGTCTTTTTAAACAGTTTCATTTGAAATATATCTTGTTTATAAGAACGTTTAAGAGAAGGATGATCTCTCTGGTCCTGATGATGAGACCCTATAAAAAAGCAATTTTAAATACATCTGGACTCACTTTATCTCCCTCTATAATAACAACCGGAGCCAGGATGCAGGAGTCAGCAGCTTGACACTTTTTTAACTTCATTAAAATGCATTTATGGCCAAGAGGAACAGTGAGTGTGCAGATTCTTTTTGATTAGTCACACCAGCTGCCGTCCACAAGCTGCCCCCTGCTAATAAATCATACCTCCACTAGGGTTAAACTTGTCTGGGCGAACCCCTTTGTTTACCTCACTGGATGCAGCCAAATCATTAAAACAACTACAAATGACAGAGTGACCCCAGCTCATTAAAATTTATGGCGGTGTGGGATGGGAGCGCTTGGAAAGTTGAAGCTGTGTCGTTTTGAATCATGGGAGCTGCCAGCCTGCCGGGTCTCCTGGTGCCACGAGGTCCCGAGGTTTCCTCCTGCACTTTTCCCATCAAACCGACCCACAACAAGACCTCTGCTGACACAGCGTTAAAAACCGTCATTGTTCGTGTTCAGAAAGCCATAAAACAAGGGTAGTCTAATGGCTGGTGTCAGGGTGAAAACCTGATGAAGAGACGCCTTTTTGGATACGATGTGACTTTTACGACAAGGTGTGAAGCTGCAGCCCGGAGACGGGATGTTGGGAGGTGCTGGATGTAAATGATGACAAACCACCATGAAGTCGGGTCTCGGAGATCCATCAGCTAGAAGCAGAGCCGTGTTTAAATATCCTCTCGTTGAGTTTAAACGTTCATAAGTGGCCGCCGTGTCTGAGAACGAGCCTCGTGTTTGTTTAGCAACATTTCTCCTTGGAAACTCGGGTCAGGCTGGCTCCTGCTCCAGAGAGGAGTAAGACATTCAAAAGTGGACAGGGAGGTTTACATTTATAAAAACAAAAAAAAACAACCTTGAACAGCTTTTTAAGGCTGATCAGCCTGGTGGAGGATTCCCCCTTGAGTTCAGATGTTTTTAATTGTGATTTTGGGTTTACTGGGTCTGCAAAAACTATTTGCATAGCGTACGAGAAACACAAAAACCAAAACATTTGAAAGAAAGCCAGTTCAAACATTTGTGGTTCCTCCTTCTATGAATTTGATGAATGTTTCTGTTTCAACGTCAAATTGTAAATGCAAACATTTATTTTGTTATCTTGCTCCATGTTATTTAAAATCATTACACAAATACTCAAAAAAACAACAACAGAGGTTTGGCTTACAAGTATTACATGTGTGATTAAAGACATACCACTAGTCTGGCTGTCTGAATAAAGATGCAGGAATTCTCCATGGCAACGAGATGCGTTTCCATGACATTTGATAAACTTCTCCTTGTCATGCATCATCTGGAGAGAAGGCCTTCATGTTACTGGTTTTGAGTGAAATGTCATTATAATTCAAAGTTTCATTCAGACTAACTTTGTCTTTTGCCTTATCCAACCCAGCGCCCAGAGAAATACCATCATTTTACATTTTAAGACACCAGTAACAATAAATAATCTCTAATCTATAACGTGTTAGCTCAAAGTTGCAAAACTCCTCTTCATGTTTTTCAGCGTTATATTTGCCTCGTGTTAAATGAATGATTTAAAAAAAAAAATAGGATAACATATGTGAATGAACATTTGCATGTAAATAAATGAGATTATGGCCAGGTGGCTAATTTCCATTAAATCAATTGAATCAATAAAACAACTGTAAAGGCAAATAAACAGTAAACAACTGGCCAAATGCAAAATTTCAACTCATGCAAGATCTGAAACAACTGGGTCAATACTTTAACTTTATCATAAAAATACTTATAAAATGACACATTAACAAATCATCTCTTGCTTTTACCCACTTTTTCGGGGTCCGGTAGATGTGCTGGAGTCTATCCCAAACCGTCTTCAGGTGAAAGGAGTGAACCCTGGACAGGTCACCACTCCATTAAATAAGAAATCTTCTAAATCTTATCAGTAATTCATGTAATTGTAATGTTTTTTTTTTCTTACCATTTGATGAGAAGAACATCTAAAACCCTACTCTCTTTGATTGCCATTGTGAATGAGGGTTTGATCGCGGCTCAAATTATGTTCCTATTAGGTTTATTGTTATTTTGGTGAATGACTAAAACTCAAAACATCAAGTTTTTTACATACCTTCAGCTTTTGCTTCATGTGGAAATGAAACACTCACAAGAACCAGGAAATCCTTTTTTTCTTAGTTTGCAAGGACTCCTGTTAAGTATAACAATCTCCAATTTCCTTTAATGCTCCATTGTTATACATTGACAGGGTTTTCCACTTGGGGGGGTGGGGAGATTGTATAAACGGAGGGATGGTGTCATCATGTGAGGTGGTGGAAAACTGTAATCTGTTTAATGAGGTTTAGGCAACAAAACTTATTAATGAGGGAAGTGAAAAGATCACAATGTACCATTCAATTGACCTTGGTGGTGTGCTTCACAGTCATTCAGCCTGAGGTAACACTAAATGGTTGAGAAGAAGCCAAACCAACATTTTTTTCTTGAGTCCTAAGATTTTTCACCTCTAATTCAAAATGCTTCTTGTGATAAACCATTGTTGGGTCATTTACGCCTTTTTCTTTGTTTGTTTCATTAACCAACTGGCCCACCAGGTAGGCGTTTGTCAATTATGACCTCATAAAAACTGGAAAATACGAGATCAAAGAGTCACCAGGCTTCTGATGTAAACTGACAATGATTTTCTCTCTGGATACCTTCAAGAACAGAAATGATTAAAACTAGAAGTTTAAAAAAAGCCAACATCAATCCACTTAAGTCCAGAGTCACAGCATCATCTCCAGACATCTGAGTCATCACTGTTTCACGTCCAGCAGAAGTGGGTGCACTGGTGTGATCCACTAAACATTACACCTCCACCCGAAACACCACGACGGGCTCGACATCCATGTTGTCATAGTGGATTGAGGGTAATCAGCCCGTTGCAGCACATTTGGTTTAAACATCAGAGGATAAAGCAGCCGCTGCCTAAAAGGGCAGCTGTTTCCTTCCCGAGTGCATTTACTCTGAAAGGTGATGTATGAGGCGACCCGGGAGAAGAAACTGAGAGGTCCTCCAAGATTTAAAGGCATTAGGTCACGGTAGCCGCCACCGCTGCCGCTCCTGGATCCCACCCTGTTATCCTCTGCTCAACATCTGCGACGGATTATAACAAATGGAGATAATCAATAAAATTCACCACACATTTGAAGTGATGGATGTGTCGCCGCTGCCCTCTGAGCTCACATCATCATTAAGTACTCGGACCGACCCGCCGCGAGGGTGCCAAGCTCAGCTATAAAAACCGTCGTGGTCAAAGGGCTTCACACCGTTTTTCCCTTTGCGCTGAACCTCGGCTTATCTCCCTCGGTGAGAATACGGGTCGTCTCGGACTCAACGGGACCGGTGACGGATGAGCTTAGGGGGAACGGATTCGCTTTACCGCTGTCTAGAAGGAAGCCACATGGCACAGTAGGATGCTAAGCGTTTGCGTAGGACGAACGACCAGAGTTTCTGGAGCGACCGCGTGATGACTCAGAATCATCAGGGGGCTGGATGATTGATCCCGGTTAAAGTGCTCAGAGGCCTGCCGTGGAAGCTGCCACTTAGTGGGATACATGCAGACATATTTGTGTGTGTTCCTTGCTGGTTTGATTGCTGCCTGTATTCCCCGAAGTCTTAAATATAAATATGTTTGTCTGTCTGGTCAGTCCAGACCCAGAGCTTCGCAGAGACAGTTTTTTACATCCTCAGCAGGACTGCTAGAGTGTTATTTGGAAAAACACCATCTTCAGTTTCTTGTGTCTTATTCTGATATAACAGAGGGGGTATATGTTATGGAGATGAGGACAGCAGGAGTCCAAACCAAAAAGCCTTTAATTAAACAAAAGAGGCATGCAAACAGGGATCCTGTTCAAAAAACAAAAAAACTCAAAATATATTCACAGGCAAGATTACATCCCAGGAAAAAGACAGCATGAACCAGCAAGGAGGAGGGGAAGACAAGGCAAGATATACAAACAGGACTGACGGGACACAGGTGCAATCAATCAGGGCAGAAAGGAAGTCCAATTATAACTAAACACAGGGACACAGACTTTCAAAATAAAACAAGAACTAACCAAAAGCCAAACCCATGACAGTATATTGTGATGTGAGAGGGTTATTGAACTCCTCAAAGTGAATGGAAAGACTGCAGTGAGCTTGTGTTTTATGTAGCAGTTTAATTTCTAGTGAAATAAAAGGTTTTTAAAACGTGGTCATTAACATTAAAGTGGCCATATAATGCTCATCTTTGCCCATCTAATTTATATCTCTGGTACCTCTAGAGTAGCTTTGCATCCAGCGTAACTCCAAAAGAGTAAAAAATTAGCAAAGACATGCTCCTACTGAAAACAAGAAGATTTAACTCATGGTTTGTTTGTTTTTTTCCCCCAAAATCTGAAATTTATAGTTTTGAAACCAAAAAAATCTTTCCAAGACATCCACTAGAGTGGAAATTGCTTCCACTCTCACAACAACCAGGGAAAGTTTTGCTCTTGTGGTTGTTTTGGTCCTCTGTGATGTCACAAAGAGCCGATGTTTGAAAAAACTCTGAAGTATTTTGTTTAAGGGAATGCTAAAATGAACCTAATCTAATTTTTTAAGCCTCTGGTCACCTGTGAGATAATTCATGAACAAAAAAAAACATGAAAAGTAAAATTCAAAGCCTTTTGCTGTTTCTGATCCATTGTGTCCACAGGTGTGGTGCCATTACCCACTCTTATATTGTCTTGTTTCTATTTTAATCATGATTTTCCTTTCAATTTAAATAGAAAAACAAATATTACAGAAAAAGAGGCATAAATTACTGAAATATTTTTCACATTCATAAATTCATCATTTCTAGTGTCTTCAGTTATGCAGAGTCAAACAATGAAGCAAGTATATTAAATCAGTCTTTTTCCTATTCTAAAATGCTTTAATTCAGTTGTGCAAGTCATCATTTTCTTTCTACATTATTTTCAGCTGCACTCAACATCTGGATCTAGATCCCAGTGTGACCAGATCTTTTCCTAAAGTAGGTTTCACTTCCACTGTTACCGCTCCTTCACAATCAAATAAATCCATAAATAATCAAGATACGAAGACAAAATTATCCTTAACTCTCATAAGTTTTTCCTTTTTTTTTTTTTAATTGCCGGTTATTGTCAAGAATTTCCGTCTCTTATTCCGCTGCTGTTCTAAATTAGAAAACAGAGATTCTCCTCTGGTTTCCAGTGTCTCAGGAAGTTCAAACCTCTTTGTCTCCCCTAATATTCATTGGAAAAAGATTTGGTCTGGATGGAAGCACGTGCTGCTTTAAATCCTGCACATTCACAGATTTGAGAACTGATGTTTCCTTTCCAGATGTGCAAGCTGCCCATGTAGACCCTAACGCTCCCGTAGCTAAAATTCATTTCCGAGTTGCAGGTTTTTGAACCGAGTGCTGATAAGAAGCCGGGTAACCCCTCTCCTGCATCCAGATGATGGTTTCTGAAAAAGATTTCACATTATTCATCTGACCACAGGACAGTTTTTTTTTTTCCATTTTAAATGAGCTTTGGCCCAGAGGAGATGGTTCTGTGTCTGGATTCTGCTCACAAGTCAGAGCTGTAACCTGCATTTGTGGACGGCGAGGCCAACTGGGTTCTTTGACGATGGTTTTCAGACATCTTCTTGAGCACGTGAACTGATTTAACGCGGAGCTGCTTGAGGCTTGAAGATTTATCCAGATTTCCAGAAGCGTTTATTATTCTCTGATGTTGAGGAGATAGTTGAGGTTTTTGCAATCTTACATATATTTTGAATTTTTAGATGGAGTTTTGGGTGAACAGCTTTACTTTTGAGAGATTCTCCATGATGCTCTTTTTATGTTACGTCACTAACTCATTTTTTTATTTTTTCTTTCCTACCACCTACTTTTCCAACCGTGTGTTGCTTATATCCCAGCTAATGTTTGTTTCCTTTCAATAAAATAATTAAATCTCTCACTTTCAACATTTCATACTTTTTCTGCGTTTTAACTTAAATAAAGTTGCTTTTATGGGATTTACAAATCTTTATTTACATCTTAAACATTCTCTCAATTTGTTTTGGAATGAGACTGAAATATTAATCATTATATTAAAGGTGCAGGCATGAATAAAGATTTCCATTTCTGACTGAGAAACATCATCTCTTAATTTTACTCAGTGTTCAAAATGTTGAAGTTTTCTTTGGGAGTTCAGAGGAGGGATCGGGAATTTATTAGGAAAAGGATGTTAAAGTGGGAACTGTCAAAGGAAGACCAAAGAGGACGTATATGGATGTAGTGAAGGAGGACATGAGGGTGGTTGGTGTGAGAGAGAGGAGGATGTAGAGGGTAGGGTTAGATGGAGACGGATGAGTTGCCGCGGCAACCCCTGAAGTAAGCAGCTGAAAAGAAAAGAAGAAATTTCTTAAGTAGAAAAAAGCTGCTGAACATGAGCATCGAAGCACAGAGAACCATCCAGAACAAACCAGAAGTTACGCAAACTCGATTTTAGAAAGCGGACCCAAACCTCTGTTTTATCATTGGGATGTAACTGTCAGGAGCAAAAAAGAAAAGAAAAAAAAACGTCTTTGTGGTTTGTTTGCATCTAACGATGCCGTGAAAAGAGAGTTTTATTTTTACTTTTGGATCTTCCTGCTAAAATTACAGAACAAACACAGAAAGAATTACTACAAAAAGGTTGCGATTTGAATCATGTCAGGTTAGTTCATGTCTCCACAGCTAAGGAGAAAGTATTACACTATTTCATGACACATATATGCTGAGAAATAAAGATTATTTTTTAAAAATTAAGAGACACACAAAGATTAGCTCATCATGTCCCAGCAAACGTAACAAGACCAGTTCTTCCCGTTATCCGGAGGTAAGACAGAAAAGCCGAGCCGAATCCTGAGAATCCTCATGACGTCCACAGTGAATCTGTGTGGGCTCAAACCCCACGGTCTCCCACTGCCAACACCTCTGCAAACCAGGAGGCCTCGTTCATGACGGGACACCCAATTGGCTTGATTTACGAGGACGTTAATAGGGGGGAGGAAACCACTCTGCTTGCATATATACCCAGGGATTGGGTTTCCTGCTGAATGGGAACATTCAGCGGTCCGGTTCCTGATTGCAAGCTGACGCTGATGAGCTGGATCCTGCGGGACGGGCTAACGTTGCTCGGGCCGCACCGATGGATTATTATGTGTCAACCGCTTGAAAAACAGCTATTTTCAGGAGACTGGACTTGATCCAATCATGTTCGGCGTTTAAAGTCAGTTTTCATTGGAAATTGGAGGTTCATGAGCTTTTCTGAACAGTAATTGGAGTTTAAATGCTAAACGTGGAATAATTGCTGGTGATTTTTACCCTTTCGCCTGTTCACAGAGAAGCATTCATGGGCGGTTACTGTACACGAGGGCGTCCCAGGCATCTGTGGGGAAATCAAAAACACTATCCAGCTAGAAAAACAGTGAATGAAAAAAGACAAAGAAAAAAAAAAGTCAAACTGTTTCAGCAGGGGTCAGAGGTCAGCCTCACTGCTTCCTTTGCAAAATCACACCAGTCGCTTTGCATATTTTGGCAAAATTAGCGGTATTTTTGTTAGCTTGTATTTCAGACGATTTCCATTGCATTGATTTCTATTGATTATTTGCCTTTCGAATAACCTCTGTTTTCCATGTGTTTGAACAAAATCACTTATGCTGAAAAGAATAAAGTTACAAACCTGAACCTTTTAAACAATAAGCTGGACTGCGGGCAGGGGCCTTTCAATAATCTAAACGTTATTGCTCTTCCTCACAGTCCAATTGTGCTTTCTTTGTTATTTTTTTTCTTAAACCAGTCTGGAAAAGGTCAAATTAATATTATACTGCTTGCTTGTGTTGTATCTTTATTTGTTTTTTATTGTGAGTCCTAAAGTCAGTCAGCTCAGCAGTGGAAAAGCCTACATGATATTTGTTGGTATTTTATGTACAATAAAATTATTACCATGAAGATGAGAAGGAGTAGATTATCTATGTTTTTTGGAAATTAGGGGTGTTAGTGGTTCCTTAGCAGCCCCAGGGTCCATAATTCAACCCCCCATCCACATTTCAACACGTCATTGAGCGTGACGCTAAACTCCACGTCAGCCTGACTGCTGGTGAGCTTCTGTATGATTGGTATGGAGAAAACTGGTGGATAAGCAGAGCTGCCGTTTATTTCACCACCTCCAGCGGCCGTCATCATGGAAGCAGACATGTGAAATGTTTATGGAGAACTTCTTAAGGGAAGAGACAAAGTTTAGCTTTGATAAATTAACCCTGACTTCTAACACCGAGCAGTTGCAGAAATGAGACAACAAAACACGAGACTCAGTGGCTTTGAAAAGCTAGGTTTAAGGCCACAAACAAGGCTTATATTTTATATATATATATATATATATATATATATATATATATATATATATATATATATATATATATATATATA
>JAOWBL010043564.1:15145-25959 GCA_028564865.1 Zenarchopterus dispar | reverse complement strand
ATATATATATATATACACACACACACACACACACATACATATACAGTATTGTATGTTAAGTAGATCTCAGGTTTTTAACTCTACATTTCACCATCTGTTTTTTTTGTTTTGTTTTTTTACCAAGTTTGATCAGTATTCGGATCAATACTTGGAAATGCTGATTCACTAAAAATCAGTTTATGAGCTTCTTCAAAAACACAACACACAAGTGCTAAACAGCAGCAGTTGCTGGTTTGGAGCCAAGGAGAAATAAATAGTCTGAAAAGCAGAGAGAGGAGGAACTTTTACTACCTTCTAAATGCTTTCAGATACAAAACATGTTTGTTCAGCAGTTTAAAACAGCAGACAAAATGAGTCTGAGTGCATTTACATTTGAAAAAAAGGAAAGATCTTTAGGTTCTTATGTTTTATGTATCAGGAGAAGATAAAAGCCTGTGGTCCTTTCTAGGTGTTAAAATGAGGTAAATACAACCTTGATGACACAAAAATACTTGAGATATTAAACCATGGCAGAAACCGACACAAATCAGAAGCTGTGTAAAAAAACTAACCACATCTTTGTTGCTTCCATTGAAACTAAGAAAGTGTATCTAGCAGTATGATGCTGCAAGTAATATAATTAAATCCATCTGATTATCATCACTTGGCATCATCGGGAAATGAGAGCTCTATTAAAGCAGATGTTCAGGCACTTTGCAGGTCTGTAGTGTTCAGATGTGTGTGAACACAGGAGTGGAAGTTCAGACAAGTTCACCCAAAGGTCAGAACATATAATGCTCAAATGATGTGAAAAATCCAAAGAGTTGCACATCAGAGTCGACGCGGCTCAGTTAGTCGTGTAGTTAAATGTTCAAGTTCATGACAGTTCAGTTTGAAAGGTCTGAACAAGTAGGGCTTGTGTGGAGGGGTTGGGAAGAGAAAACATCTCCTCCCTAAGACCAACATGTCAACACATGATTGCAAAGTTACATGTGAACAAACCAGAAGAGTTCAGGAACAGCGTTTTAACAGATGGAGCCACACTGGAAATATTGGGTCATAAAAGATGATGCCACGTTATATGAACACCAACAACAAGTGATGTCATCAAACCAACAGTTAACCACGGTGGTGGAAAAGATGTCCTCTTATGTAAAAACTTCCGAATTTAGAAAAACACAGACGTAAATGAAATATTGACTCCACTTTTGTCCAATGACTCAGCTTGCCCTCTGACCTTTCTTCGCCATGCGTGCAGCCACAGTAAACTGTGTGGAGTCATTGGCCGCTCCGTGACCTGTGGTCTTCCAGGCCTCCTCCCGAGCCACTATCAGCTGCTTCCTCTCCTGGATGGACATGTGAGCCTCCGTCCCCTGGTCCTCCACCTCAGACTCTGCTAATCTCTGAGGACAGAGGGAAAATGTTTCAGTCGTACCTATTACGATGATACGTGAGATAAGTGATAAGTGAGGGAGGACTGAGGTCTTGGCCACACAAACACAGGTATTTAACTTTTTTACAGATTTTTATGTTTTTCGTGTTTGCACCCGATGGAAAAAATGCTTTTGACAGCTCTGTTGAGGGTGAAGATAAAACTCCAGCTTCAGTGTTGGTGAGTAGTTGTGGCATTTGGAGATTTTGGTTAGTCAAATTAGAGTTTAAATCACTGGTTTGATGTTAGAATAAGTGCCAAAGTAAACTTGCAAACTAAACACAGTGTTGCAGACAATCTCACTGGCTCTAACTGGAAAGAGCTCTTATCAGGAATGATACCAGATGGAGACAGCGACAGGAGTCGACGGCAAGTCTGACAAGTTTTAGCTTATACTTGAATAATATTGTATTATATCACTAAGCATTGTGGTTGCCAGAAAATGTACCTTTTCTTTTTAAAATCACACATTTAATGAAATATAATCTGGATGTTGAATATGTGAACTACCCATCAATGAAAATGAATGTCTGACATCTCTAACTCATCGTCATGATTAAAGCATGCTTTAAAGGTATCTCAGTACTAATCAAAATGTTCAGGATGTGCTCAGGACCTCCTTGCATGGTGGAATGACGACTGTCATCTACACAAGAGCTTTATGAAAAAAGAATGAAATTCTGGATGAAAAGACAAGTTGTGACATTTTAAGTTTATCAAAATGATACAATGGCCATAACTAAACATGTCATTATCAAAGATGGTCTCAAAAAATGCTTAAAGCGTGCAGCATTTTTTAACCTGGCATTATGGACCATATTTTAATACATTTAGTGGTCACTGAAACTGCTTTTTTTTTTGTAAACAGTAGTGTGTACATGTATATTTAATTTCTCCCTTTTCTTTATTTTAAAAAGGAAATAAAACTGCCAAAATACCTTTCAACGTGTGGACAAGGCCATATTTTTAGTAGACTTATACCTCGAATACTTATTTTATATCGATTCAGTTTGCTTTATCATCATTTTATAGATTTTTATGTTATTTTTTCCATTATTTTATATCTGCACCATTACACCAGAGCAATTTCCTACTCTGTGAACCTGTTTTACTGGCAATAAATGATTCCAATTCTGATATACAAACAACAAACATTAGCGTTTACCTTGTGATGCACACAACATGTGTTTACAAAGAATATTAGCTGATGGCGTAAACAGAGGGCAAATATCATTCCCTGCAACCAAGTTTGTGTTTTATAGTCATGATGTTGGAATGTCTGACTGATGATTAAAATATGACGGGCTGTAAATGCTGCTACTAAAGAACATGAGGGGTGGGACTGGTGTTAGAACTGTGCACAGTTTGGACAGGGTCACCTTCCGTCTCCAAGGGTGTCTCTCATCCACCTGCATGGGTCTGGGGGATCTGGTGGCCTTCACAACCAGAGGGATGGATGAGGAAAGTGGGAAATGATGAGGATTTAGAGATAAGGATGAAATATGGTAGAAAAAGTCCAGGTTTTGCACAAAGCTACAGCGGCTGCCATGCTGGGTTTGCAGTAATCAAGATTCAGGACTGGAAATACTGCTGGGCACGAAGAGACAGCAAAAGGGTGGTTGTGAAGCGCCAGGGAGCCGGAGTAATCATTATGTCTGCTTGCAACAACATTTTTGCCAGGAAGCTCACAGCTGTGAAAGTAGTAAACTTGACAGGAAGCGGCACCGATTAATGATGCGGAATCAAGCTGAATAATATTTTCTCTCAATGAGGTATATAAAAGTGAATCACTAACACACACTTTTAATCAAGGGTTTTTTAAAAGGGGAGGAGGGGTCTAATGTGTTAATGGGGTTTTTGTGGTCTAATGAAGTAAGTTGGGAGGAAAGCAAGCAAAGTGCAAGACTTGGGTAACACCCTACCTGACTGGCTGAGTCATCAGGGGAAGAAGAGTGGAAAGGAGGCTCAAGAGGAGGAGGGAAAGTAGCAGCAAAGACGGGCTCCTATGGAAGCCACAGAAAGACAAAAATATACACAGACACATAAGCAGAACAGAATCTAGAGTACATGCAGTATGTGGTTGGGATTTTAAAAAAATGTGGTTCTGAATGAAAACAGCTTCATCACATTCTGTGTGGCATTTCTCAGTCTAGATAATGGACTTAGGTGGAGTTACAGGGATTTTATTAGTGTGATATAAGTTTGGGGCTGAGATAAACATTATGACCATAGACGGTATAAGAGGAACTGGACAAAGCCCCTGTGATGTCAACCACAGGATTTCTGAAGAGTGGTTTTGAAGCCTCTTTTCCTCATACAGAGTGGCATATTGCAAACGGACAGAACAACAGATGCCGTCTGGAACACACTTTGAGTCACATGTAGCTATATTTGCTTATGCTAACCTTTTCTGCTAATTAATATCACTTTACCTCTTTTCTAAAAAAAAAAAAACTGTCTAAAAAGTCTTATTTCAAGTGTGAGGACTAAAAAGAGTCCCTCCAGAACGGAAATGAGGACTAGCAGAGCTCTGCTGGGACCTGCCGTTGGTTGCTCTGCCACTTGCAGAGTTAAGACCATTGTTGTCACACAAGCCCACCAGCATCATTTGTGGGCTGACTGACTGAGGGCCCCCAACCCATGTTGGAGGAGCTGGGGAGCTGCTGGCAAATATTTCAAACACTTCAGTGGTGAAAAGACCCTTTAAGTCCAGCCCCATAGTCAGTTACCTGTTAGCACAATTAACAGCACAACAAAATGGTTTCTTTTTTAAATATGAATGACTATGCTCTGTTAGGTCTTTATTCACAGCACAGAAGCTATGTTTAGATGTTATAATAGTGTAAAATAACTAAAATGACTACTGCTAACCACTGACTATGCCCACCGTCAATCAAGAGACCACACCCCTAATCATAATTATGATGTACAAGGCTGTAAATACATTTATTTCTGCAGCAAACGTGGACATTTTGACACAGGTCAATGGAGATTCACTTATGTTTGGATCAGCCCCCAGTGGTCAGTTAAGGAACTGCAGCTTCCCTTAGTTCAGCGTTCGCTTCAACGTTGGTGCTCAACTATGAGCAAAAAGTCTGTACTGTGACTTGGAGGTGTAAACCAAGCAAGGAGTCTCTTACAAGAGTCACTACGAAGCTTCATCATCGTAAACTTTGTTAAAGCTTCTAACTGGGACAACAGTGTTGACTGGTACTTTCTTAATCCCACTTTATGGAGTCTGAAAGTAAAAACTGCTTTAATAGGCATCAAATTTCAAATGTATTTGTTAAAAAGGGTAAAATCATGAAGGTTTTATTAAACTTGTTTTGGTGCCATGTAGATTTAGAAATGTTTCATTCAGTGAGATGTTCAGATTTGCAGGGTGGCATTGCATCACCGCCTGAAATCTGAGCAGAAGCTTTACCATCTTTATCTCCATTTACTGTCTTTGAAGTGACAAACAGAAGAGCGGGACGGGTTGTCGGATGGCCGACTCCACCGCTTTAATCCAGAGCTATTTTACTGCATCACTGATTATTCTAATCACATTTCATTTGTCATGAAATTGTGTCACGGTGTGATAAAGATCAGAACACATCCCCTTTAATGTAAACTTCATATTACTTTAGAATAACACAGTGCAAAGGTTTTTAAAAACACTCACACCACCAGTCTTCTTTGTTTTGGATGAAGAATAACACTGCAGACTTATTTTCAGCGTGTTGCATGTATATCAAGATAGAAAAGTGCATTTCTGACTTTGTCATAATTTAACTCCGACAAATATACTTGGCTCCTTATCTGCTGAACTCTCCACTTCTCTCGCCAACTAGCCACCAACTTTACTTGTTCAGCAGAGTGCAGGTACCGTCCTGCAGCGTAAGCAGAATCTCCAGGGCTGCTTTCTCTCTGGACCCGACTCACAGAAGACATTCTCAATTCATTTGAACCACTTTCAATACACTCATTTATTTATGATCTGCCCAAAGTCTGAAATCATAAACCTCACGAGCCTTCGAAAACTCCTCATGAGTAATGCTTGTTTTAGCATGTAAACTCTGCAGTCGCACCCTGCCGCCGCTCTAACTGTAACCAAGAGGAAACGTACACAGGTGAAATGTGACCCAAGCAGTTAGGATTGAAATGACAACTCTGAAACACCAATACAGACTCTAGAACAACAAATAACGAAATGTAAATCAGTTAGAGGGAAAAAAGTGAAATGTCAGAGCAAAATGTGAAATGTTAAACTTATTCAAAAGACAGTGTGAGACAGAGTATGAATTCCTTGACAGAATTATAGAAAAACCCAACAGTCAGTGGGGAAAATATGATTGTAAGAGGAGAAATGGACAAACCCACAAACTAGTGAGTTCATTACCTCCACCAACACCACATGAACAAACACACACACACACACACACAAAACACACACACACAGTTAGTTGGATGTGTTACATCCAGCTGCATTTATCAACATGCCAGAAAAAGTTTTTTTTTTTTTAATTTTAATCAGTAGTCCAACTTAAATACAGTTGATAATTAGCAGCACAGCAAGAGTGTGTGTGTGTGTGTGTGTGTGTGTGTAAGGCGGGGCTTATAAACTGGCCTTACCCACAGCTGGTCGGACACAGCAAAGTCATCAATCATCATCAGCGCTTCATCGTCCTACAGATAAGCAGCCGAAAAGAAGGAACATTTCTGAAGGGTTTGACGTCCCAGCGGTCATGTCACGGACAGACCCCCTCCACCCCACCCCACCCACGCCACCCACGCCCAAGGAAAAAGAAAGAAAATCACTTCACAAACTCTGCTCCGCGTGAGCTTTCATTAACTCCTGCTTTGGTTTCACTGTGATAAAGTCTGTGTGAAATGACAGAAATGTGATTCAGTCAGAAGTCACGTCTGTGGGTGAGACAGCAGGACTCCTCCTTCCGATTTGCTGGTGACATTTGCTCGAGTAAAGTCACATATTTGTCCAGCTCAACTTCGATCTGAAACAGGAAATATGCTGAATCACGTCCAGTGTCTCTCATGAACGAGAGGATGAAAACAAGATGAACAACGCGGACTGCCCTTCCTCTTCACCTGCATTTAAACGTGATCAAGTATTTAATGATCTTCCTGATTAAAAAACGATGCTGTTTGTTGAGAAAAATAGCTACAACAAAAAAAAAAAAGGTAAAAAAGCCTCTTCGAATCCAGAGCGTTTGATCATGCTGTTGGGAATCAAAGCCATCGAAGCAAAGCTCTGCCTGACCTTAGGTCAGCTGAAAACTAAATCAGACCATGTGCTGGCAGAACCGCTGAGTGGAGCTGAGTAAACCTTGATAAGCAGCTGGAAACAAAAACAGCTGGAGAGAATATGTCTAAACAGAGAGGTACGTGTACACTGCCCGTCCGAAACCTCCCTTCAAAAACACAGTGAAGACAGCAAAACAGAGACACAGTAAACATGCAGAGAATGAATTCAGGTTTATTATTTTTAAGATAGAAGACATGCAAACAGAGACAGACGAGAGTGCAAAGTTACATGAAACATGCAGTTGGGTGGAAAGAAAGATAGAAAAGAAAAAGGCGCGACAAAACACAGAAACTACATTTCACAGGACAGTTAGTCGATGTCATGTGTGCTCGATAGTTAGCCCAACAGTTTTAAAAGGTATATACAGTGATTACACTTTGATTTTAAAACATGCTTAACATTGTTTTTTCTTTTAAATTTAGATAAAATCAGGCCTGCAACTTCATCACATTCTTGAATCAAAACAACTTTAACAAATAACTACTCTATAAACATACGTAACTTTTACATATGCAAGTCTGTGACTGAATATTAAAATGAAATCATTTGCTGGTACAGAAAGTGTTTTAGCATTGCGTATGTCAACATCTAATAATGTTAAAATCCAATTTTCACATTTGAAAGTGAAAACATTTTGATTTCATGTGTAATGTTGCTGATAAACTTTAGACAGATGTGCTGTAATGTCCTGTAAATCATATAAAATAACGACTGGAACTCAGTCAGCTTATTGAGTAACGGATTCATGTCACATTAAACCCTGGGAGACCTTCCAAACATTAAAAAATGCTTCATCTTCTACCTCATTTACCATTAAGTTGACTGATGGAAAACGGACAGTTTCTGTCATGGATTACGATTGTCTAACTCATCCAGAAGGACACAGTGGCATGTCTCACGTGCGTCTGGAGTTTACCCACTACCCTCCTGTGACATGCCGTGGGAAATGTTCAAGGTATCCTGACCCCTGACCAGAGTCCTAAACGAACGCATCACTCCAAGTAAGAACTGGAACCCTCATCCCACCCTACCCTCCACCTGAAGGGGAAGCTTGGTTCAGACACTTGTATTTGGGATCTCATTCTTTTGGTCACCCCCCACAGGTCATGACCAGGAGTGAGAGTGTGAGCAGGGCCTCACAGGAACACCCACTGCATTGTCTTTTGGCTCAGCTCTGTCTTCATGATGACAGACCTGTACAGTTTCTGCATCGCTGCCCCAATTTATCACTTAATCTCGTGCTCAGCTCCACCCCTAAATAGAACCCTAAAAACGGGCAGCAGCACCATCTAAATTTTCCAACTGAAAACCATAGAAGGTGTTCATCTCCATCCCTACTTCTCAAACTCACCTTCAAACCGTCCCAGTGACAACTCAATGAAACAAAAAGAACCACATCATCTGCAAAAAGCAAAGATGTTTTCCTAAATCCGCCAAAGTGGAAACCCAAAACCCCTCCACAGTGCTCTGAAAATTCTCCCTAAAACGTTCTGACCAGAATCAATAACAAAGAGCCCTTTTACAGTTTAGGGACCAAATGGCCTCGACTCCTGAAGTACATCCAACAGGACACAACAAGACGCAGACACACACCTTTTCCAAATCCATAAAACACACGTAGGCTGGTTGGGGAAACTCAAGCACCCTTCTGCACCCTTGTAAGGGTAAAGAGTTGGTCCAGCGTTTATAAAAACGATGAAAATCACATTCCTCCTCTACAGCACAAGGTCCAACTCTTGGTTGTTCTGTTCCATCTAGGATCATGAAACCTTCCAACATTAGTTAACATCTGCGATGGCGCTGTAGTAAGAACATTCCCTCTTGGACCACCAACCTAGTTCCTGATTTTTTAGTGAGTTTGTATAAGGATGACAAACAAGATCATGCACCAGCATGCAGGACTTATGGGTGGATGTCATCCATCTCCAGGGCTCTGCTGCTGCAGATATGCTTTACTACATCTGCAGCCTCAGCCACAATGACAGCCAAGTCCTGCATGAACTTCCATCGTTGCTTTTATTCCTTAATGTGTCTTAAGTTTCTCAAACTATTCCCAGCATACTGGAAGATGTCTGAACCATACTCTACGTCGCTTAATCATAATAACCACACATCTGTGACTGAATCCCCAAAACGTCCGATCTGAAGGATTTCATTTACAGGAGGGACTTCATATCAGCTGATTATATTTTAAATTATATTTTAGATTCCACTGATTTCACCTACACTTTTGGTGATATCTGTTCTTTTTGAAATTGTATAAAAACTTGATTTATTATGATTAAATGATTTAACCTTAATATTCTTCAATATTTATGCAATGAAAACATGCCATACAATGCTTTAGATACTCTATCCGTTTTACTGCTGAGAATGTAATAAATGAAGAATATGAGCTTTACAGTCCAAGAACAAAAACATGCAAGAGCTGTGAGAAAAAGAGAAGAGACAAACAGATCAAAAGAAACAAACATGGACAATACACAACCTCTCTGTTTAGAGATATAGTACACTCTTGCCACATGCCAAGTCATTCACATCAACTGATTATTTAATGGCCTCAGACACTTCTTTCAGTTCAAACTTATATATCAGCAACACAAAATCAAGAACACCTTCAAAATTTTGTTTCACAAACAATCTGATAAAAAAAAAAAGGAAAAAACAAAACTCATCCAGGTTTGGCATAAGGTACAATCAAATGATAGAAATACCATGAGAATGTTGGGTTTGTGTGTTTAAACTTGTTTCGATGGTGTCATAACTAAACACTGAGCCACGTTTTGGATGCTCTGGTTAAAGAGCAGATCAGCTACTTGGCTCAGCGCTGAATGAAATGCATGACAGGCGGCTCGGTCCAAGTGTTAAGTGAGTTCTCAAGTCACATGGTTACCTTCTTCTTGAAGCTCTGCTCCACTTCCCAGAGCTGAGCATGCTGCTCGCTCACGGCACACTTCACCACGTCCTGCTTCTTATTGATCCTGCTCCTCCAGTCTTCCTCCCCACTCTTCTTTAACAAGGCAACTCTGAGGGGAGGCAAGAAGTGGAAAGATCAGGTGAACTGTTTCATCTGACGTCATTTCACTTCCTGTAAAAATAAAGAAGCATAGACCAAAAGACAATATTGCTGCCTTATTGTCTTTCATGAAAAACTGTGTGCTCCTTGGACTCAACTGTGTTGTTTTTTTTTGTTTTTTTTAAATTTTGCCATAAAATGTTAACTGATCATTCAAGTCACAATAATATACAAAACACATAATGATGAAAACAGACAATTGTGACTGTTTTTGTCTTTGACTATGGAACTTCAGTGAAAACTAGATGAAATCTACCATGATTGATACAAGAAATGGAGACTTTTAAAGTGTGCTGTTGGTAGGGATGATCTGTGGACATGAACCATGTCTCTGAGGACTGATGATCAAGAGTAGCTCATCTGCTTAAGGCTGGAAAGGGGTAGAAGGTCATCTGTAAGTGTTTAGCTATCCATGTAGTCTATAAATGGAGACACTTCAGTCCTGTTACCACTCTTGCTAGAAGGCAATAGTGAAGAAGAAGCAACAAATAACATCTAAAGGTCTGAAGACATGACTGGAGTTGAACAGAAGATTCTCCACAGCTGCTGAAGGAGGTTTTATTCAAGCACATGTTTAATGGATAGTTTTAAATAATAACATGGGACTATAAAACTGTCTTATCAGCTTTAACACACTGTGTCTCTGTTATTGTGATTTAGATGATGATATGTTTTAAGGAAAATGAATGACAAAACAAAAGTAAATTCCAAGGGGTCTAAATATGTTTATCACTGCAAATTGTGAAACTGAACAAGGCACACAACAAATATAGAGTTCCTCGTTCCTTCTGCACCAGCAACAGTAGCTGTCAGTAAAACTGAAATCAAGCTCCCAGAATAGATGTTAGAGATGATAGATTTATTTTGGCATTTGCCATATGAGCAACTGGAGTAGAATGGAAACAAGGGGAAAAGGATTGCTGGGCATCTGGCCAATAACAAAAATACAGAGTAGGATGCTGGACCAGGGATACACAGACTGATAAGACCAGGAGCACAATTAGAAATAAGTCGAATTCGGA